>CM031943.1:24130921-24145921 GCA_018749465.1 Paracanthobrama guichenoti
ATGGGACATTAGCACGTACAATTAACTCTCTAATATTGTTTGCTTTGGTATTGATATATTGTGCAATATATTGTGTGCAAGGACATACACTATATTGCCAAAAATTTTGAGACGTCTGCCTTTACAGGCATATGAATTTTAATGACATTCAATTCTTAATCCATAGGGTTTAATATGGAGCTGGCCCACCCTTTGCCAGCTTTAACTCTGGCTTTCCACAAGGGAAATTATGGGAATTTTTGACCATTCTTCTAGAAGCACATTTGTGAGGTCAGACACTGATTTTGGATGAGAAGGCCTGGCTCGCAGTCTCCACTCTAATTGGAATGAGATAATAATAATAATAATAATAATAATAATAATAATAATAATCATCATGAAATTGTCCAAAATGTTTTGGTATGCTGAAGCATTAAGAGTTCCTTTCACTGGAACTAAGGGGCCAAGCCCAACCCCTGAAAAACAACCCAATACCATAATCCCCCCTCTCTCCACCAAACTTTACACTTGGCACAATACAGTCAGGCAAGTACCGTTCTCCTGGCACCCACCAAACCCAGACTCGGCCATCGGATTGCCAGACAGAGAAGTGTGAATCGTCACTCCAGAGAACACGTGGAAATTTTCACTAATGGACTTAATGCACAGGCAGCAACCTATCAAGGTACCACACTTGAATTCACTGAGCTTCTGAGAGCGACCCATTCTTTCACAAATGTTTGTAGAAGCAGTCTGCATGCCTAGGTGCTTGATTTTAATACCCTGTGGTCCTGGAAGTGATTGGAACACCTGAATTCAACGATTTAAAGGAGTGTCCCAATACTTTTTGGCAATATAGGGTCAGATTTACTAAGAGCTTGCGTCAGCACGAAACCCTCTTTTGCCATTAAAAAATTACTGTAAGGATTTAATAAAGACAGTGAAAAATTAGCGCTGAAAAGGCGTGGACACAATTATTTTACGGCTGACCTTATTGCATATGCATTTGTAGGAGTTTCCATTTCAGGTGCAAAATTTATGGGAGGAGAGTTTTTAAATTAATCACGCAAGGTGATTTACTAAGATTTGCACTGGTCAATTTACTGGTGTTTGTGCCATTGTTTACCGCCTCAAAAAAAGCACGTCTTAAACCAGACGCTAACAGGTAGATTGCATAGGGTCATTAAGGAAATGATCCGACTGCGTCTGTGTTCATTAATTTGTGCGTCATCAGTAGATCACACGCAGAACCTTCCACTCCCATCTGTGCTTTTGTGGAATTTGCCGTTTAGGCCCATAGTGTATCTATAATATTAGAATCTCCATGTACAGTATTGGATAGGTCTATGGGATTTTTCTGCACATTTTATCGTCCACTAGATGAAAATTTGTCTCATGACCAAAATTATCTCTTCAAATTAAAACTAATTAATCAGATTTCTCCGCCTTTCATCCAATCAGAAAACCTCACATAGTATGGTATACCACCATTATCTGCCTCTAAACCACAGTTCAGCAGTGAAAAGACTACTGTACTGTTTTTTTGTTTTTTTTTTTTTTTTAACTACAGGCTGTCAACAGCAGCATGTACAAAACTCACTACAGATACCGATCTTAATCCTTGAGTCCTGTTTGCCACAGGCAGAAGAAGAACGACACAAGCTAAAATGTGGGGGCCAGGTGTCACGGACTGCAGGACAATGAAAAGGGTGAAAAAGAAAATTAAATACTAGGTCAAGATAATTGTATGTGTGGGAGAGGTCATTTGAGAAAAGAGATGAAGGAACAATGTTTGAGACAGCGACAGATGATGACAGAGATGGCTCTTATTTTGATAGACTCTAGCTAAAAGAATTGCAGCTGTTCACCAATATGCAATACTGTAGTCAGATTCAAATTTATGACATAATAGACAGTCCAAGTCTATTTAGCTACAGTTACACTAAAATTAACACTCACTAAGTGCCAAATGCGGACAAAAATTGGGGAGTATATGAAACTGTGCCAGTCGCCAGTTAGCCAGTAACAATTTTAGAATTTTAACAATACAATGTTGTGACAGAATTAACATGAACAAACGTGAATGACATTCTGTACAGTTGACGGGTCAGTGCTGCATCATCACGAAAGTTTCAGCCTTTCCAATGTTCAAGCGCTGGAACACGAGAAAGGGAATTTGTTACTCACACTGTAATGCGTGTTAAGAGGGATTGAATCTGCTCAGAAGAATGTTGGGGCCGCAATGATCCAAAAAAATAAATATCCAACTAGCTGAATATTTACGATCAGAAATCCTGTTGCGTGGGGGGAAACCCGAGAACAAATGCACATGCACCGTAGATTGTCAGGAACCAAATACCCAATCAGAAAGCAGAATGACGGATGACGGAAGCATAACACAACTCCAACCAATCCTTAGTCTGCCACATATGACTGCAAGAGATTTTGCGAGATTTCCCGTGTTCATAGTCGGGACTCTGGTTGTTTGTGAATGGAATCCCTTAGAGTGTGGTGTGCTGTCTTGATCACACCGCAGCACTCCACACACGATAGGAACAAAACTGTTAAATCTATAATTTTTTATCATCATGTTTGTGGTGTCTCACAGTTTTTCCTCACAAATCTGATAAGATTTTAAAATCTTTAGTGTGGGCCAGGCTTTAGATATACTGATATATACTTCTAGATTCAGGTCAAAAATATATAGTTTAAGAAAAAATACAAAGTACAAATATCTATAATATCTATAGCCTGTAAATGTTCTATTTCAACATCCATTTGCAGGTGTGGCAAGGATGGTAAGAAAATAAAAACAGAATGAACAGCAAAAGGTGATAGCGATTCTCCATTTTCCCTGAAGAGAGATATATGATGTGTGACATTTTTAACTGCACACCATCACTCTATTACAAAAAAAAAAAACTAAACAAAAAACTAAACACTGGCACGACACAGGGAGCAGGTATGTAAAATGAAACAAAACTGCAGAAGAGAGAATAGTGTTGCAGAAGGTACTGCTGTTATTACCTGGGGTCCAGGAGGCACTTCAGAAACTGGAACACCAAATAGTCATCCTGCAGACACAGAGAGTTCAACATCAAAATATGATTCCCTTTCAAACAGATTGCAGTCATGTAGAAGTACAACCTTGGGATCTTGTATCAATATACTGCAAATATTGTTCATTTGCTTCAAATACTACAAAAGAGGGTTTACTAGAGTACAACCAGATGAAACCAGATACGTGTTTTACAGATCAAATGTCTGAAATTATACATCTGACAATTTAGTGTCCATGCAAGCACTACAAGAATCCAGCATGTGGCCTTTGATGTTTTAGCCTTCAACAAGAAGTCACAGATTGCAGTGCATCTCTGTTCCAGACACTGCTGTCATGTAGGCACTTATAAGACTCTAGTTATACTGGGCATTTATAAGATTAGTTACAAGTTGCATAAACCTGGGCAGACCTAATCTGATCAACTAGCAGTTAGCCAATGAGTATCTAGTAGAGGTCGACCGATTGATCGATTTTGCTAATTAATAGGCACAATTGGTTATCGGCAAAAGTCCATACCGATAGTTTTTCCGTGCTGTGTCCATTGCTGGAGCGGCTGAGAAGGGTCCGCTGAACAGTACGAAAGCGGCCTCTAGAGGCGAAAATAAAAACTTACTGACACCTCAAGGAGTTTGTTTTGACACGTGACACGTTTGACACTGCACAGAGCGGAACACTTCAGATATGGATTTAAAACATAGACAACGGATTAAGCAGTATTTTTGGTGTCGAGGCTGAGAGGACGATAACATTGGTACCTCAAGGGGTTAAAACAATGTGACAAAAATATATGCAATTGGGACCCAAATGTTTAATGTCATGACTGTCACCATATATTTGCATTAGTTTATATCCAGCTGGTCACTTTTATGCATTTGTTTTGCAGCAAAGTTAAATATTTAAAGCTGGTGATGTGAGAAAGCAAACTGATATGTTCATGCAGCTGAGAGAAACACATTAACAAATCAGAAAAGCATTCGATTTCAGTTCTTTTTTTTTATTGTCACTGTAACCCATATTTTGATGTTTTGATTAGATATTCATTTGATTAGATATTCACCCAAAATGAATGCACCTTTTGATGGAAATAACATCACAACATTTATTTCCATCAAGAGGTACATCAACTTGTATTGACAATGCAAGAGTCAAGTAATCTGTAAAGTCTAAAAAGTCTGGACTCAGAGGTGCCAATTCATGTGTGAAAATGATTCTTAATGCTCCCTCCCAACTATTCTTTCACAATTTGAGCCTGATGAATCTTGACATTATCATCCTGGAATATGGCCATGATGTGTCTTCCTACATGGTTGTTTAAGAAATGAAAAGCTACACGCTCCATCAATTAGGGTTAGAAGAACTGTGGCCAAACATGACATGCTCGAAACAAGATCATCACTGCAATAATGATACAAATCACAGATTCACTATTTTATACGTTATGTTTGTTTTCATTCCGTATCCATTTTAAAAACTATTGGTTAATCCATTATCGCCAGCGTGGTCCAACCTTATTGTTATCGGTAAAATCCAGTATCATCAAATCTCTAGTATCTATCTTACTTTTCAGATTCAAATTAGTCCAGTCTATGTTATTTATGTAGCTGGCTTATATTTAGGTAGAAAAAGATGACTAACTTGTAAGTGTAATCTAAGCAATTTATGCAAATGGCCCCAGATTCCAGATTTAAACCAATTTCGAAAGAAAGAAAGAAAGAAAGAAAGAAAGAAAGAAAGAAAGAAAGAAAGAAAGAAAGAAAGAAAGAAAGAAAGAAAGAAAGAAAGAAAGAAAGAAAGAAAGAAAGAAAGAAAGAAAGAAAGAAAGAAAGAAAGAAAGAAAGAAAGAAAGAAAAAGGAATGGTGTTAAAGCAACCACCAACCCTTCTTTTATGCATTGATGACAAGGATAAACATGACTCTCCCATTGCTTTGTGAAGGGTTGTCATTCCAGTACCAATACCAGTAAATTTTCATGTTTCTCTGCACCAATTTCAGTACCATAGCAAAAACTGTTGGAACCATTTTATTTAACTATTTGTAAATAAAAATGTTAATTAAATTAGTTTATTATTTATGATGATAAAAAGTATAAGTAAAGAAAACATTTAAACAGCATGTAGCCTTCAAATGTATTTAAGTAAAAATTCTTTATAAAAAGATCAAGTGAAAAAAACAGTAATGAAATAAAGGACAAAGAGACGCATGCACATTACAAAGAACAAGTGGCAGGTCTATTAGATTGCATTTACTTAATGCACATCTATTTTGACAGTATCAGGTTGTTTTGTCCTGTCTGTTGCTATGGTTATATCACCATCAATCATTGCAGTTTTGGATTCAGTCAAGCATTTAAATACAGTTAAATACAGTTGTAAATCCCAAAACTTTGCATTGTAGTGAGCAACATGGAAAACAAAACATATTCAAAATGTATGGTTATAAAACGTGTGAAAAGAGCTCACCCTTTAAAATCACTGAAGCTGATTACACAGCGTCTGATTACTGAGATCTACACTCCTGCAAAAACTCCCACCATAATCAAAAAAGCTGCATTGGGTAAACATGTTGTTTGTAATAATGGATGATATATAATGATGATAATGTGTGAGCATGCAGAACTCTAAAGCACGTGGAGAAAGAAAACTCTGACTAACTTAACTTTGATTGGCCATTGTGTTCACAAGCTCAACAGATATGTCTGTGATTGGCTACAATAATCAGCGCGGTGTAAATAGAAACCTTTGATGCTGTTCGGAGTGCTTGCGTAGATACACACATAAGCTTTTGAAAGCAGCTGCCTATCAGCGGGTACCCCGTTACAATTGGTACAGCAGAAATGCTGGTATCATCACATTTTTAAAATTTCAGTACCGACTTGGTACCAAAGAACCAGCACTTTTGAGAACCCTAGCCTTGTGACTAAGTTTGTGTGAGAATGCAGCTACAGTCCGGGAGAAAGATGGAAGACAAGAAAATGTGAGTCTATAAATGTGTCTTATAGTGTGTGTGATTGGCTTAAACAGAGACGATTGGTTTACACTAACACACTTTATCATGGCTACAATAATGCATTTTCCTTTTATCATTATGTGTAAGAGTTACTTTTAATGTAGGCTAGTTCATTTGCGATAACTCGAAAGCTTGGAAGCATAACGCCCTTTTCATCTCCAGTGACATAAAATGGTTAACCCTGAGCATGTCATGGGTCTGGCCTATGCGAGTACAAATCTGCTCAGTTTGACCATTATTATTCATGTTTTCATCCCTTTACCAAATGCTCCAGACGTTAATGAACCACAAATCATTAAAACAGCATTAATGTTATTCTCCCACTAGTCTTTGACTGTGGAAAAAAAACCCCTCTTAACACTTGTTTATTTTCCCCTCATTTCCCTCGTATCTTCTTCTCATCGGCACATATGTTTGCACAAGCAGGCTTTTCAATTAGCACCTTTCTGACAGTGTGCGAGAGATAACGCAAACCCAATTACACACAGCACTGCAGATAGAGCCTAATCCATTTACTGACACACACACACACACACACACACACACACAGGCCTCAAGGGGGCCTCTTCCCTCTCACAGACATTCACTGACACTATCTTAAGATGAGTGAATAGGAGTTGAGACAATGCACATACACATTAACACACACACACCAAAGGGGAATCAAACACACAATACAACACTGACAGGCTCCTTTAGAAATGCTTTTCTCAACAGTCTGATGAAAGAAAAACAGTGTGTATGTGACAGAGTGCATTATATATAAGTCTCTGTGTTTTTCAGCAAATGTAATAATTGTTCTGATGTAATGTAACTGAACGTAATGTAGAATGCA
The DNA here is from genome assembly GCA_018749465.1 of Paracanthobrama guichenoti. NCBI lineage: Eukaryota > Metazoa > Chordata > Actinopteri > Cypriniformes > Gobionidae > Paracanthobrama > Paracanthobrama guichenoti. Next base: position 24,137,803 of record CM031943.1, read on the forward strand.
ATCAGAAAACAGCATAGGGTAGGTAGATTTGAACCTTCATTTCAGTATGTCTGGAACATGTGCTAACAGGATATTAGAGCTTTTAAACAAGCCAACGTCAAGTCAACATGTTGCATACCTGCAGAGATGTGATGATAGACTGCACCTCATCTGCAAAGTGCACCGCCACCAGCTCTGCGGTCTTAGCAGAGTTAAAGCTGACCAAATCCTGCAATAGAAAAACAATGAGAAGAGCGGATGAGAATTAATAAAATCAGGTTTCAAAGTAGTCTTTACAGTATGGGGTCCAAATGGACTACTAGTGAAAATACATAAATATTTTTAATATTTTTTTCTTTATTACAAATAATATTATTGGCATAGTAATTTCTTATTTGTCTTTTGGTATGTTGCTTTAACCCTGAAAAGCCTTACATATGAAATAATAGTCAAAAAAATGTTTATTGAACCATTAGACAAAAGACTTTTGTTGAGTTTTGATACATCCAACTGTTAAGGCTCATATAAGACCTTCCAGAGAAATGCTGATTTTTTTTGTGATTGTTGCGGGCAAAAACCCTTGATTTTGCGGCATGTTTTCTTAAAAATATCCCGGAATATGCGGGATATTTATGCAATTTAAAAAAAAGAGGAAAAAAAAGTGATTCCCCCAAAACCCTGTTCTAACTAGGCAACTACCTTAATGCAATGAGTCATTTCTTATTACTTCCTATGATAAGCAAGCATACTACATCACAGAAAGTGCTGGGAATATTTAAGTTCTCATCTTGTTTTATTTCAGACCTTAATAAACACGTGGCTCAAACTTAAAAAAACATTGATGAGTCAAACAAGTTCTGTAGCTTTACAAAAGGAATATGCTACAACTTCTGTAAAAATGAATAAATAAAATATTTAAAAAAATAAAATGTGTGCTTCCTGTTTTACACAGGTAGCTATACAAAACAGACATCTTCTGTTAAAATAAGTGCTTTCAATGCACAGTGCAATCTCTTACTGTACCATTACATACTACTAATATACTTACAACTGTAAGGTTTTTGAAACTAGTATGATTTAACCCACTGGTAACAAAAAGTGCAATCTTACAACTGTAAAGTTGCATCAACTCCTGAATGAAAAAACAGTCCACTGTGAAAATGAAAACAGGGGCTGAATCCGAAATCGCCCCCTAAAACCTCAATCACTATTCCCTACGTTAGTCCACTAATACAGTTCACTTGAAGGAGTGAATAGGACAGCCGTTGTGTGTACATCAGCTGTACACTCATTATTGCGGTGCAATGTTGGACTGAATGAGTGCACTCAATAACATCCACTATGGCTTTCGGACACCACTACAAATGGCTGTCCCCACAAATAATGCCAAATAATTGAGGGTATAGGGGGCGATTTCGGATTCAGCCTATAACTGCGTAGCCTCTACAGTGGTGGAGTTTGCAGCTTTTCAATGATGTTCACGTTGCGTAATTACGTCACTTCATAACGTTCCCATGGCAATAGGGGGAAATGGCTGCTCTTGTGTGAAGTAAACGCAACATAACTTTCTGCTAAGATTTAATTGACTTTTTTGCAGCGAAAATGCGGGGATTACGAAGTCATGCAATCCCCGCATATTTTGCGCACGGAAATCGGCAATAAATATGCAGACTTTGGCTGATTATGCATTGAATTCGGTGATCGCATGATTGCGTTTTTCTGGAGGGACTGTCATATAGTATGATATAGTAGAATACGGAGCAAATTACTAGTAAAATGCATATAAATATCAGTTGTCGCTCTATATTTCTTCACGTCTTAGAAATCATATTTAAATGCTTAGTTTATGATCAAAGCTTGGTAGTTCTTATTGTGGGGGACGATTGAGAGATGTACAAATAAACTTTCCTCAACAGCCTGATGTATCATATTTGATACTCACATTTCAACATGATTTTTCTGTTTTCTACGTATTCATAACGTATAGATCATCAAGTGAACCTAATTTGCTTCAGTCCAGTAAATGTTTATCTTGAGATATATTACCAACAAAATAAAATGTATTCTAACAGTTTACATTTTTTAAATTATACTAAAAGGCCTTTTACTTGCTAAAAAAGTATAAATGATCAATCAGAAGGCATGTTGAAATTTGTGTAGCGGGTATGAAAGAGCATCTTTTGTACAAATAAGCAAACATGGTGAAATTTGCTAATCATCAGTTTCATTTATCCTTCATGGTTCACGTTTCTATTTCTAAAAAAAAAACTAAACTTGATACTAAACCTAGATTTTCAATGTGGAATCAGACTCAACTGAGAGGCTGATGGATGATGAAGTGGCATCGACTGATTTTAGTGCTCTCAATTTTACTGAACGAGAAAACGAGAGAACGAGAGAGAGAGAGAGAGAGAGAGAGAGAGGAGAGAGAGAAGGAGAGAGAGCTGATGAGATTAAGGCCTGAAATGAGCTTTCTGAAGCTTGAGCTCTCTCTACCTGAAGTGTGCTCTAGAGGAGGAATTATTTGAAGCCTTGTTTGACTCACCTTGATGTGTTGAAGGGCTTTGACCCACACCGAATGTTTCTCTTCTGAGCTGTAGCCCGGCATGGACAGAAGGTTATGGATGTAGTTGAAGAGCTCCTCCTGGAGTTGGAGATAAAGAGTAAGTACAGGAATAACAGGAGTGAGAGGGAAGAAAAGAATGAAAATGGAGGGATTGAGGTTGAGTACCTTTCTCAAAGGGTCTTTCAGGTAGCAGTCGACAATTTTGTCATAAAGGTGCCTTTTTTCATAGATAAACTCACAGATTTGATAACTGAAACAGTGAGAACAAAAAGAGAGACAACAATAGAAAGGTTTGATCTTCAGTATAAAGATCACAATTTCAATGTCTTTACCTTGAGGAAATCAATATGATACATTCAACCGCAGTCATTATATTTATTATGATTTTATGATTTAACTGCAACCTTGTGGCTTTTGAAGTCCAGCTTAGAGTGGATCATATACGCTTAGCTATTTTTCCTGGTAGTAATTTAATGGGTATTTTAGGACCATTTCCCATCATTATCCTTAAAAGTGATTATCATTACATTCTCATTACTTCAATACCACGGGCCCTATTTTAACGATCCGAGCGCATGGTCTAAAGTGCACAGCACAGGTGCACTTAGGGCGTGTCCGAATCCACTTTTACTAGTTTAACGACAGGAAAAATGGTCGGCGCACCAGGCACATGGTCTCAAAGGGTTGTCCCTCTTCTCTTAATGAATAATGGGTGTGTTTGGGGCGTAACGTGCTATAAACAAATCAGAGTGTCATCTTCCATTTCCTTTAAAGGGGCTCGCGCCATGGCTGATTCACTGTTTACACGATGGAATTTGCAAGCGTAAAGACTGAACATTTCTCCAGAGAGGAATACTTTTATTTTTAATATTTAAAAATGTTTGTGTGCTGCTGTGCGTCCCTGTGTGTGTAACAAGCATAGTGTATACGCATTGTGGACCCGCATATTACTAATGTGCCCTTTAAATAGCACAAAAAATGCTGTGTTTATAATACTCGTTTTCAGTTGCCTCAAAATAGCAACACGCCAACAATGCGCCTGAACACCGCACGCCCATGGGTGCGCAAATGCATTTGCTATTTACACTATGTGGCACTGGACGTTAAAATGGTAACTGTGTCAGGCTGAAACTAGCAAAAAACACTTGCATTGCAACAAATACTACAATTATATACACTACTGTTAAAAAGTTTAGGATTACTAAGATATTTTCATGTTTTTGAAAGAAATAGTATTTATTTGGTCAGTAATATTGTTATTATTACAATTTAAAAATAACAGTTTCCTATTGTCAGCAATGTAGAAAAGAGTTGCACTGCTAAATATGTTTGTGGAAATACTTTTTCAGGATTCTTTGATGAATACCTTAAGCTCAAAAGAACAGAATTTATTTTAATTGTTAGTCACACTTTAATTTAGAGTCCAATTCTCACTTTTAAATAGTTAGAACTATTAAATATGACATTTGCCTCAATAATCAGGCAACTAATCAGGTAATAGGCAACTAGTTACTAGTGAGAATTGGACCCTAAATAAAAGGGTTACTGAGCTGTTGATGTTTAGTTTTTGTAACAATGTTATATGCTTAAATAGTCTTTTTATTTATGCTTAATTTTCTTTCAGTAAAATATAATTTCTCATTTCTTTCTTTTGATTTCAGGGTGAAATATGATCCGGATATAATCTTGCATTCTGTCAAGAAATTATATAACTACATTTATGTATCTATTACAGTAACCCAATTAAGGTGCGTATTAGTGAGTTGACTCTACGAAGTAAATTTAATTTATCAACCACATTTCCATTGAATAATCAAATATATGTCACCTCGAATCATATGCCGGACCCTTTTGAATGATGATTTGTTATGATCTATGAATGGCCTGTTTATGTTGTACTGCAAAAGATGGATGATCTCATAAAAAAAAAAAAAAAAAGCAAGAAAAAAAAAAAAATAAAAAAACTTCAGCTGCATATTTGTTTGGTGGATGAAGCTAAACTGTTCTGCTTTCTGATTGGAAGATTTCTTACAACTCCGCCTTCTCTGCGAGGTCAAGGAGACGCCCCTCATCAAACTGGACCACACCACCAACCTGCAGCAGCTCCAGCAGAACCTGACACAACCAATATCACCACATCATGTGAAGATCATATGACCTAAATCAATCAATCGTTTAACTAATCTTAACTAAAATTAAGCACAGTTTTAAGACAGATGATGTGTTTATACCTGCTGTCTTTCTGTATGTCTAGAGTCATCATCTGGACTACATAGAAACTCTAGAACCTGCAATAGACAATGAGCAACAGATAAAAGACATTTCAACAAAACATATTTCCATGTAGGGAAAGGTAGAATAATACTGAATCACAAGTGACAACTTTCCTGACAGTAGCTGAAAAACTTCCAGACTAATTTAGATCAGGCCCCAATGCAGGGTGCAAAATCATGAACTATTTAATATGCAGAAAAACAAGCATAACGCTTCTAATGCGGGAGAGCTATTTTTATAGAAGCTGCTAATTGTCTTTACCAAAACTAACACCTTCCTAGAAATCTCTTGCTGTTACCATTTTAGCTCTGATGAAAAAAGTTGGAAAAGGTGAGGCACTGGAAAAAAAAGGCAGACAGACACTTCACCTGGTCAAACAGCTTCCGGTTAACAAAGAGGGTATTATCAGGTTTGGCAAGTTGTCGTGCCAAGAAGGTGAAAAGACAGCCGACCTGAGATGGGGTGAAGTCGGAATTGTCCACCATAACCTGGAAAAGTACGTACACACACACACACACACACAAACACACACAAAGGGAATTTGTTAGTGTGTTACACACTGTAAAAATGTTTTTCTGAAGTTGTACATAAAGCAGATTATTGAAGAATGTTTTGCAAGAAAATACTATTTCAGTCTTTCTACTTCGTAGTCATGTTTAATTCAATGTGTCTTGTCCAATGAAAGTTTCAGGAGATTTTACTCAAGGAAAAGATTAAACCATGGTAAGCGGTACAATATTCAATTATCAAGCCATTTAGCAACATCCAAAGTGAACTTCGGAGAGTATTTAACTTTTTTAATGCATTTAATTTTTAATTTTAATCGAGTTATTGATAATGTTTCTATGCACGCTCCACTGAATATTAACAGGATTTTGATAACTAAGTGTAGCTCTGTTTTGTTATGCACATGGATAATCAAGTTAACATGTTACTGAGTTAAACAATTAATATAGCTAACCAAGTTGAGTTTACATCCTAACCAACTGATTTGCTAGCTAATGCAGTCATCCGAGATAACTGTCATTGGCTGCAAACTACATGCGTTTGGTTTTTTATTTTGCATATTAAAATGACAGACGTTTAATGTAAATCTAAGCACTAGAACTGCTTTTGCAGAGTTTTATTTTTATGAATTGTTAATAAATTTACAATTCAAACATTGAATATAATTTAAGTAAAAAATTTTGTCTGTCAGTGTCATTGGCTTATGTTCTGATATTTTTACTGAACACATAAGTATTAATACCTTACATATAAATTACAGAAATGTAAAACAAAAATAGTAAGCAGTCAGGAATTGTAATAAAAAGATTGTAGCAATTAGAACTTTACTTGAGAATTTGCTACTGAGAGTAGTAACGCTACTAAAGTGATTTTTTTCAAAGTAGTATTATCTTAATTCACAAACACATTTGACACAGGCTTTCATATAAATTACTCAAGGTTGTGGTCTCTGTGTTTTATGAAGAAATGTAATCCAAGTAGAACAGATATGATTGATGATGATTTGAATTGCTGAGGACTCTTGAATAAGCTGTGATGAGAAAATGGAGGAAGACTGCAGGACTGAGCCAGTTCTGCAGCAGAAAAAATATGATCCCATTCACATGATTTACATTCCAATGACAAAAGCTTTTTACACAAATATGGGGAAAGCTGTGTGTGTGTGTGTGTGTGTGTGTGTGTGTGTGTGTGTGTGTGTGTGTGTGTGTGTGTGTATAAGACAGATATTTGGAAGGGCAAAAAACAGTGTGAAATATGTTTGTCACCTTTAGTAAAATGTCCACAATCCTTTGCTGATACTCCAGAGCCTGTTTGTCATTCTTGAAGTCCTCAAATGTCTGTGAAGCGAGGAGATATTAACATTCCGATCAGATTAAAGGGCAAATGAACAGTACACCCTGACTAGAATGTATAACACATTACTAGAGCACTCACGTATTGAGTAATACTTATTGAGTTATGGATTCGCTGATGCTCACCAGCGCCAGGACATTGAGGAACTCTCGGGTGTCGAAGTGCAGAAGAGTTCGGATGTAGGGATACACTTCTTCTTCCTGTGCAGCCTCCACTGAGTGCAGACGAATGAGAAACTCAAAAACCTGGAATGAATTCAGAGATACCACATAAAATGCACAACACTGCTTTTTAAAGGGGTCATGAATTGAGAAATCAACTTTCCCTTGAGCTTTTGATATATAAAAGGTCATGGTAATATAAGAATATGCTGTAAGTTTCAGAGCTGAAAACTTCCTTGCTAGTCAAAGAAAAGCTTGTATTGACAGCTGGCTCAGCAAATGATCAACCTGCGAATGTGCTTCCCTGTAACGTCAGAGAGTGTTGAAACGGCACCTCAACAGAAGAAGAAGGAGAATGGCTAATTATGTAGCCCCGCCCACCAACTCGCACCTGACATGTTATAGATAAATAACATAGGCCTGTGTGTGTGTGTGTGTGTGTGTGTGTGTGTGTGTGTGTGTGTGTGTGTGTGTGTGTGTGTGTGTGTGTGTGTGTGTGTGTGTGTGTGTGTGTGTACGGTTCACGGTTATATCCTCTGATCAGGCCGGCCAAGTAATAAAAAATAACATTCCAATTAATTGTGGGTGGATGAGAGCTAAATCATTGTGTTTGTTTAATAAAGACATTTTGCGAGCCCTGTGGGTGAATCATCCCGGTTGCCGTTTTTCCACATAGGAAGTTTTCAAAACAATTCCTCACGTGTACTGACTGGGGAGCCGAAGCTCATTATAATATGCAAAACTGTTATCCAATCATAGCAGTGGCCGTTCACTTCCAAGTCTTCAATGCCGCACGGCCATAAAAACCGAGTGTTTCAAGAGCTAGGCTCAAAACCAGGGTAGAAAATAGCCTTTTACTTATTCATTATGATGTTTTTGAATGTAAAAACCACGTAAACGTCATAACACGTCATAACTGACCTCAGACAACAGTATACAAAATTTTAAAAAGCCAGTTCAGGACCCCTTTAATGAAGCCTGTAAGTACTGTATAAATTCATGATTTCATATATATATTCTTAACTATAATTAAGGATGCATGATATATCACTATCATATTGCTTCTAGGCAGATATTGGGGATTTTTTTTTTTAAAGCAGTACAGTATTGGTACATAATGGATATTTAATTGCACATGCTCAGTTTTCCTTTTCAGTGATATTGATATTGAAATTGTGAAATATCATTACAATTTAAAATTATTTACAATAATATTAATATATTTTCAATTGTAATTCATTCCTCTGATGGCAAAGCTGAATTTCCAGCATCATTACTC
>CM031943.1:24155921-24163421 GCA_018749465.1 Paracanthobrama guichenoti
TTAAGTCAACAGGACCGACGCCGTGAAGTCTACAGACTGACAGGTTAACGGTTCTAAAGAACACAAACCAGCCTTCTGCATTCCACGGACACCATAAAACACCCAAAGGGGGGGGGTTATATGACTTTTAACTTAGTTATTTTTCATTTTAGATGTGTTGTGGTCCCTGTATGTATGCATGCTTTTTGTTATAACCATTTTAGATGTGTTTGATAGGTTAGAAACTTATAGCCAGTGAATGCTTAATGAAGAACGATCCCAACCCTCACCTTTCCTTTAATTCATAAGTTAAACTCCCCATGCTTGGTCTCGAAATCTTTGTCTCTCAATTTGTAGATCGGCTATGTGCGTTTTGTGGTACTATGATGCATCATACTCTTTCTTTTATGCCAAAACCCCAAAGTCTGCAAAACCTAAGAAAGCCATAAACATGTTAATGAGGCGAGACCCAAAGACAAAGGGAGATTTCCCGCTTCTGAGTCCCTTCGCTCTGATTGGCTGTTCCGACAAAAGAGGCGTGCCCCGTGAGGGCCCTTTAAGAAGGGCCTACAAGCTCTCCTCCTTCTCTCTTGCCGCTCTTGCACTTTTGACCCCCGCTCCTGCTTTGCTCTCTCTCTCTCTTCTCTTTTTTGCCTTTCTTGCTTTTGACCCCCTCTCTTGCTCTTGCCCTCTGGACTCTTCCTCGGCGCGCATTCTCGCTGACTGCCAGCGCGCCATTTTTCCAAAGGACATTACCACACAAAGGAACCGAATTTGAACTACCCGCGGATTCCAACGGATCCGCCCTGCAAGATTCAAAACACGGACCGGATCGCGGAATTTCCCACACGCACGAATCCGCGATCAGCCACGAAGTAAACCTATGCAAGTATCTCTTTACTGTCGTTATAAAGTCTTGAGCTTATACCAATAAGTTGGACTGATTTCTTGCTTGTTCTTAATAGGTTGTGTCGGTAATACCACCTTTTCCTTGTCTCTCTCTCTCTCTCTCTCTCTCTCTCTCTCCTTCCTGCTTTCAGTTAATTTGTGTATGTTTGTTTATTGTTTGTTGATTTATTAAAATATATATATTCACACGTGATTGTGCCTGAGTTGCTCACCCATAGGTCCCTTTTACGGTGAACCGACCCTGTTACAAATTAAAAGAAAGATACTTCTCCTGGCCAGAGAAGTGTTGTTTAAGAGTTATTAAAAGGGAGATAGTTGGTGGACAATTATCCGTCCTTTGAACTAAATTCTAGAATCAAAGAAAATTCTAAAAGTTGAATCAAGCCCTAGATATTAATAATTGTTATAATCCGTTATAATCAACTGTTAATACCCAAATTCCCCTCTGTGCCGATTTATGCATGTTTGATCGTAACACGATTAAACGCATGCATAAATCCCGCACCATTTCCCCTGGGGCTCGATCTCGCTACAAAAAGAATGCAATAATTTACAAATCTCATAAACTTATTTTATTCACAGTAGAATATAGATAACATATCAAATGTTGAAAGTGAGACATTTTGAAATGTCATGCCAAATATTGGCTCATTTTGGATTTCATGAGAGCTACACATTCCAAAAAAGTTGGGACAGGTAGCAATAAGAGGCCGGAAAAGTTTAATGTACATATAAGGAACAGCTGGAGGACCAATTTGCAACTTATTAGGTCAATTGGCAACATGATCGGGTATAAAAAGAGCCCCTCAGAGTGGCATTGTCTCTCAGAAGTCAAGATGGGCAGAGGATCACCAATTCCCCCAATACTGCGGCCAAAAATAGTGGCACAATATCAGAAAGGAGTTTGAAAAATGCAAAGAGTTTGAAGTTATCATCATCTACAGAGCATAATATCATCCAAAGATTCAGAGAATCTGGAACAATCTCTGTGCGTAAGGGTCAAGGCCGGAAAACCATACTGGATGCCCGTAATCTTCGGCCCTTAGTCGGCACTCCATCACATACAGGAATGCTACTGTAATGGAAATCACAACATGGGCTCAGGAATACTTCCAGAAAACATTGTTGGTGAACACAATCCACCGTGCCATTCGCTGTTGCCGGCTAAAACTCTATAGGTCAAAAAAGAAGCCATATCTAAACATGATCCAGAAGCGCAGGCGTTTTCTCTGGGCCAAGGCTCATTTAAAATGGACTGTGGCAAAGTGGAAAACTGTTCTGTGGTCAGACCAATCAAAATTTTAAGTTCTTTTTGGAAAACTGGGACACCATGTCATCCGGACTAAAGAGGACAAGGACAACCCAAGTTGTTATCAGCGCTCAGTTCAGAAGTCTGCATCTCTGATGGTATGGGGTTGCATGAGTGCGTGTGGCATGGGCAGCTGACACATCTGGAAAGGCACCATCAATGCTGAAAGGTATATCCAAGTTCTAGAACAACATATGCTCCCATCCAGACGTCGTCTCTTTCAGGGAAGACCTTGCATTTTCCAACATGACAACACCAGACCACATACTGCATCAATTACAACATCATGGCTGTGTAGAAGAAGGATCCGGGTACTGAAATGGCCAGCCTGCAGTCCAGATCTTTCACCCATAGAAAACATTTGGCGCATCATAAAGAGGAAGATGCGACAAAGAAGACCTAAGACAGTTGAGCAACTGTTGTGTTGATGCCATGAAATTTTAAATCAACTTATTTTTCCCTTAAAATTAAAAATTTTCTCAGTTTAAACATTTGATGTCATCTATGATGCATTCTGAATAAAATATTGAAATTTGAAACTTCCACATCATTGCATTCTGTTTTTATTCACAATTTGTAGTGTCCCAACTTTTTTTGGAATCAGGTTTGTACATTTATAACCCATTCCCTTTACAGTTGCTTTATTAATTACTTGTGTTAATGTAGCATTTCAAGCCTACTGTGCATTTAACATCCATCAAAAAGCATATTTAACATAGTAAAATGTATACAAGAGAGAAATATTGCACTCCTATTCTATGAATAGGTGTCAGATTGATGCACATGCTGCTACTCGTTTAATAACGTCTGTGATGTTAAGCAGAGACTCCTCTAGAATCTGGCCTAGCCTTTATTGAAAATGGAAATACTCACAATAGAACCGTAAAATGTAAGTCATGCATTGAGGAAAACGTCTTGAATGCTTTAAAAAAAAATACATGGATCTGTCGAAGCACCAAACATTTTAAACTATTTGCTTAAGGGTTTGTTTTAAGCTCTTAATATAGGCCTTTTTGGGTTATGCTCTTTCCGCATTCCTCCACAATTTTGAACATTTTGTCCAGAGAAATGTGTTATTCACTACTGTAAAGTAATGTGACTGGTGTATGTTTTTAGTGAGCAGTGCACACATTTTTTTGTTGATTATTTTAGTTATCAATTGTTATGGACCTAACTTTTTATATTCAAACGATAATGATTCAAAACTTGGAGTCAATAGTTTCATATTTCACCATCGTTTCTAAATTTTTATTCCATTCAGAGTGGTTCATGGAATCAATAGTTCATTCACTTACAAAAGAGAGGGTGAAGTATTGTATTTTTTTCAGATTTTGGCTTTGAATTAAAAGTTGCATTGTTGTGATTCATCTCTGAGCTCACTGATTTGGTTCATGTCTTAAACTCTTTCCTTAAGAATGTTTTGAAATGCCTATATTGACAAACCGAATAGGAAAAATACTCACATAGCCAAGGCCACTGTGATATTAAGTGGCTATTTTTGCACTCTATATAAAACAATTAAAGCTATGCAATGCAATGATATACACACACACACACACACACACACACACGTAAATTGTTTTATATTTAGACTACTTCTATTATTGATTGCTATCAGGAAGTGAAGAGAGTTTAGATCAGTATATCAAAAACGGTTTAACATCACCTACTCTACTTTTTTAAGTACAAAACACAATGGAAGGCACATGACCTAAAGCTATAAATCCAAAGAAATGTGAAAATAATACACGATTGTCATCAACCTGCAGTCTACAAGGTCTGCAAATATTCCTCTTTCAAAAATCAACCAAATATTATCTGTTTATATAGATCATGCAAGGCATAATTTCACCGGCAATAGGCAAATACAAATACAACTGGTCTCTCTAGTGCAGAACTCTGTCACATGCTATAGAAGAGCTTCTTGATCAAAGTACAAATACTGAACACAGTGTACAAAGCCTTAAAATGAACATACAAACTACAGCTACAAACTATATGCATCCTTCAGTATAAAGCATCAGTGATAGATTTGAATACTGAAATGTAAAGTGTGCAACTGAATGATTAACTGGATATGCATTAAAAACAAACCTACTGTGATAAGAGCTTATCAGTTTATCAGCAACAGTGTCAGAAGCACCTGAAATGTGAGAGAGAAACAGAACTCTACCAGAAAACAGGAAGTGATCACAGGGGTTAAAGTCTCTGTGGAAACAGTATGATAGGAGCTGTAGGGAGTGGGAGTGTAAAGCTTGTGCAGGTAAAGACCGTATAAACTTATATTGTGAAAATTCAGTGGTCCCAACATTTTTTACAAAAGTTCTGAATCAATTAAAAACAACAACAACAACTATTTTATAAATAGTTAGAAATAAAAGTGCTGGCTCTATGAACGTATAAACAAATGAACGTTTTATGCGTTTTGGCCATTCATTTACAAAACAACAGCGTTTTGGGGGCCTGAAAACTTTGGAAAACCGGTTTCAGAGTCCAAGGTTTTATACCATTATTGTGTCTCTGTGTAGCAGTGTTTTTTTGTTGTTTTTTTTTTTTTAATAAACATAAGATTCAAAAAAAAAAAAAATAAAATAGCTTTTTGATGTCAAAATAAGGCACACCATTCCCCCATCGCCCTTCCCCAACACTTTCCGTTCTGAGCCCTAGGCTCCATCACTAGGGAAAAGAAAACATTGATGTATGAAAAACACAGGACAAATTGCGTTCTGTTTTGAATCGATACAAGATGCTTAATTTCCCATGAAATCCCATGAAAGTGTCTTTTTACATGTGCACAGTATCAGCCCATATTTACAGTGCATATAAATCTGAAGCTGAATGAAATTTATTTGAAATGACAAAATTCTGTGCATGGCTACTGATGCCTATAGGGTGATTACACGGCCCACCTAGTTACAGTGAGGTATAGTAAAAAGCAGGAAAAATGCTATTACTCCTAATCGCCAGACTAGACTTAACCCTGCGTTTGTCTTTTTAGGGGTGTTTTCTGCTGGTTTCTGAAAACAGGATGATTTTAATGATAGCATTGTGGACATCAAAGCCATTACACATTATTATTCATCTCATTCTTTTTCTCAAACTTTCACAGAGAAAAGAGAAAGTGCACAACAGAGTGAATGTCAAAAAATGTGCATAAAATAAAAACGAAGAGAGAGAACAGTGTGCCAAGGAGAGGGAGAGGACGAGAGAAAAGTGGGAAAAGAGTTTAGAGGGACAGTGTTCACTCCGAACTAAATTAACTGAATTTACTCCATTGGCACTAGCAAGGGTCTTGATCCACTAAACGGTGGGAGACTCTGGGGCATTATTATGAAGTTGAGAATTAAAGGGTCATGAAACACTTAAGTCTCGCATAGCCAGACCTTCAGACTGACGGCAGAAGGTCTGGACTCTATCCGTAGCTTTCATTGACCAAGGACCACCCAAGAGGACGTTTGACTAACATAAAACGCAACCAATCACAGTTAGTTTTGTTCTGTGTCATGTTTAGGGGCGTGAAAATGTAAAGTCAGCGTGCATTTAATAAATTAATCTAATAAATGCCAATTATTCTTTCAAGAACGTTGTGCAAGTTTAACTGCAACGATGGGGCCACGAATTTAAGATACTTTGAAAATACAGCATTTTTTGTTAATCCTGGTAAGCATTAAAAGCAATATGTACGATTTTTGGATTAAAATATCCAAAAACCACTAGAACAATATTATATATTTTGTTGACTTGTGTACTTACATTATCCCAAATGTTTCCAAGAATGTTTAAATCCAGAGAAATATGCAATTTTAACCAGGACATGGACCTTGTTCATATGTCTTCTATCAATGACATCATACTGGCGTTACCCTTGATTTCCTGTTTTATTTTGTAGAAACCATGGAAACACCAAAGACGCTTTAATATATTATGTGTTTTATTAGACAGGTGAGCAACTGTTTGGATACACTCATCGACAGAAAGCTAATCAGTGTTATATAGCTCAACACAGCTAGTCTTATGGTTTAAATCTCGTTTTCTTGATTTACTGCGAATACCATGTTTTACCATGCCTAATATCGATCTAGCTTACTGCAGTGTGCAACAAGAGTCTCATAGTAGCGTTAGCATTATAACATTACTTTCAACACACTCAAATAAATGTATCTAATATGATAAAACAGCACTGCGTACGCATGATCGGAAAAAGCGGAAGCGGTCGTATGCGGCATAAAAAAAGCTCCGCGAAATCAAGGCATCATCAAGCTATGTGTATGTGACAAATAAAACTCTTGAATCTCTTGAATCTCAGCTACGCCTTTGTTTTAGATAAGCGACCTCTAGCAGTGAAAAATTACATATTGTGGCTTTAATTGTCACCGTTGTAAACACAACGGCGTTCTTCTTCCACAAGGAAGTTTGGCGTCACGCCATTTGTTGGAGGCAGACCATTAAAGAATGTGACGCACACATCTCAGTTAAGTGTGCCATATGCACACTTAAGGCTTAGACTATGAAACACTAAACTACATTTTATGAGATTTGTTTTGTGTGTTTTGCATGTTAGCATCTGTTAATTTTAATTGGATAAAACTGATTAATTATGAGCTATTTTAACTACTTTCATATTCCAGGTTTAAAATCTTTATTGTGTCAGCAGGATGTGATGTTTACTTGCACCCAGTGATTTTCCAAAGTTACTAGCCACTCAGCATTTTCACTGGCCACAATTTTGCTGTTTGGAAATTACATTCTATTTGATTAAAAGTTGACTTTGGCATGCTTAAATTGAGTCATTTTACTTGATTTAAAAGATGTAAAACCCTTTCAAACTTTCAAATGCAGAGTGACCACCCAAATACAGACTACAGTGAATATCAGCTCAGCTGGTGTGTGCAGGTGGGCAATATGAGCATAGGCTAATATGAGAAATGCAATATGGTAGGAGTTATTTTTGTTAGGCTATATAAAAGAACAAAGCAGCAAATTAGTAAATTACAAAAATAGTAAATAAAAAAATCTTTTTCAGATACAGTAGGTTTATTTAATAGTTATATATTTATTTAACATCTGTAGTTGTTTGATTAATATTAATGGCAAACAGGTATTTAATTGGGCTGCTGAATGTATGGATGTAATATTCTGACACATATCCAGTTATTATTGCCCACCTGTTTATGTACACTAAAGCCATAACCGACTGTTCATGCGAGATACTCCACACATTCTGACATCTGTGCGCGCGTGGATTTGACTGACTATTCGTATTCAGGCGCAAGGAGAACTGATCGCGCGTGTCATTCAGGGCA
>CM031943.1:24168421-24283421 GCA_018749465.1 Paracanthobrama guichenoti
TAAAAATCTAGTTTAAAAGACAACATCTAACATGTAAAATGCTAAGTTCTTTGTATTCTGTTTGGTTTCATACATTTTTAGGAGAAAAACCTTTTCTTTTTCAAGTATATCCTTTTAATTTGACTTTTTTATAAGCTCCAATTTACTAATTTAATCTTCTAATTTACTTTTAAATTTACAAAAAGAGTCACATACAAATACAGTCAAATACAACCTATTGTCAAATACAACCTATTGTTGTTCAGGTTAAGGTTAAAATCCTAAATCCAGCATTAACTACTGAAGCTATGAGTTATCACTATATGGTGAAAATTCAATACACTTTGCATGCATGAAGGGTGTGTGACTAATTGAATTTAATAAAAATTACAGGATGGGCAGAATCTATAGCTGAAAGTTAAATATGTATTGTTCAAAATGTTGGACATGGATGGCCTTGGGTTCAAAAAGACAGAACTGTCGCAGTAGATGAAAGCCCAAAATTCTCAAGGTCTATCAGTTTTATTCAACTGTAAAGTCCATTTCATTTACTTCTATACAGTAGTTTCCTATAACTGATGGATAACGCTAACTGCTGCTTACAGCTTTCCTGCTTATATATTATTTTCAGATGGATTACCATGGAGTGTCTGGTCATGTACAACAAAATAACAAGGAATGACAGGAGTGTATGATGATAACAAGAGAGGAGAGGCTGAGAGGATTGGAGGTTGAAAGCACGAGGCAGGTCTGATAAAGGCAGCTGCTGACCTTTACTGGCACTGATAATACAAGAAACAAAATTACACAGGGCGGAAAATTGGCCTGTGACAAGGACAGAAAATAATGATCTGATAATATGAGGAGAAAGACAACAAGGAGCATTTTGCCTTCCGCTTGACTGACACTTCCACAAAAGCCGAGAAACTGAAGGAACACGACCAATGGCAGTATTGCAGGAAACACAGCATCCCCCTGATTGTACAGCTTCTTCAGTCTAATTTCATTGTTCTTAATATATTTGAAGAACTGTTGTCATTTGCATTGTTATACCATTATACCACAGCTGATGTGGAATGGAGTCACATGATATGCCTAAACAATAAAGTTAAAGTAGAATAGAATACACTAAACAACTTTTGCCCAGAACTTCAGTCTGAAGGAGTTGACACTAGTTGCTGAAAGTCAGAGTCAGTCTGCAGTTTTAGGGCAGTCAGAGTTGACAGATTTCACAGAAAATCACAGATGTGACTAGCTTCACACTAAGATGCCATCCAGTCTGAAGACATTTGTTTTTTTTTTGTTTTTTTTTTATGGAGCCGATTTTAGAAGGCATGTCTCATTCGTCACGCATCTGCTAGAAACAAGGCGTATGATTTTGTGTCGGTTTGTTGCGTTTCAAACGACTTGACTAAGTATCACACACTACCAGACTTTCATTTAGTGTGATGCCTAGTTTTTCTCTGCAACAAGTCAGTCTATAATGCCTAGTGTTTTAAAAGCAAATTCGATTTTGAAAGTCAAGTACTGCATTTCAGCCTTGAATTGAATAAAGCTGAAAAATTTGTTGTCCCAAATTATTTTTGTTGTTGAAAAAAGAAAATAAAGTTTGAATGCATTTTAAATACTCTGTTTTAAGGGTTTTTTTTGTTTAGTTTTTTCACGGATTATAAATGACATAGGGGTGATCTGTTTAGGATAAATGATTCCTTTGAAATAATAACAGCAGCAAATAAAAAAGACAGAAATATTGAATTTCAGTCTATGTTTAACTTAGTTTTATCATGCACACCTGCGGATCTCTGAAGTACTTGGGGATAAGCACATGACAGCTGCTTTGCAAAGTTTGATGTATTGCCTTGTGGCATTTTTGCAGACTGTTGCCGTTAGGTCTGCAGGTTAACCTGCGTTTGATGAACGTTTTCATTTCGCCATGTGCATATTTTGCTTATACAGAGCTGCTTTCAGAGTTGAGGGCAGTAAGCGAAATCTTTCACAATATCCACCACTTCTATCACTTATCTCCCTCACTGCACACTTTACATTTAAGTTTACATTTGGCAGTCACTTTTATTCAAAGTGACTTACAGCACATTTCAAGGTATTCCAATTAATTTTTTTATTTTTTTTTATTTGCTGATGCGTTCCCTGGGAGTTACAGAACATGTCACACTCACTGAAAATATTGAAAGTAACGAACATGGAGCAATGCTGATATTGTACTGTTTGAAATGTTTAAGTACCTTAGTATTTTTAGGTATCCTATTTCACCTCAGGTTTTAAAAATGCTAAAAAAGCAGCCACGGAAAGCTGCGAAGTGGAGCGGAAAGACGGGATGCATACACCACAACAACAACTTCTGATCCAGTCAGTTTTATATCACTCTCATTGAGTAAAAGCGTCAAAGGTTCCCACAAATGCACGGTGCAATTCACCATTGCACAAAACAAAATGAACAAATATATTACATGGTTTTGTAAGCTCACAGTACATTACACAAATACACACATATTCTGTGTACTTAATGTACATATAAATGCACAGCGTTTGCATTTGTACTTTGCATTGAAATTATGAACATGCTGTTTCAGTTTTAATAACTTTTTCCATTTTGTGATATTTACATAGGCCATTTGATCTGTAATATCAGGGAGCTCTAAAGACCGGATACACTCCTGTCAGCAATGGATTGCATTTGTGTCTGAGAGGTCTATGGAAGATAATTTATGCCATGCAGAAACTCTTACAAAACGAAAACAATCACTCACTTGTGATCCATAAACGCGTCTCTCTCAACTATTGTGCGTGATCTCACAGTTTGAAGTGTCTATAATAGGAAAGCAACACGTGCTGATATCTTATGATATCCTAACACACTTCTCTTAATTAAGAACACTCTGTGTACAGCTGTACAGCTCAAATAATACACAAGTTTTAACAGGGAAAATTAAAGAAATGCTTTTATAAAATGATAAACTATGTTTCTGAATTTAAATCCTCCAAAAAGTGCTTTAGCCTCCATCTTTGAAAAGAAGAGGCAGGCCGAAATTCTGTTTTAATTACTAATTACTAATATTCCTTTAACTCGCCCTTGATAATATTTTCCATAATTTATGACCCAACTCTTCGTTGCCATTGACGAGTTTTCCGGGAATCTGTATTTTCACTGTTATGTGGTAGGGGTGCTGATACGGATCATCTCTGGATCTTAGTAAACCAGCGGATATAAGTGGTTTACACACAAGTAAGCAAAGGTGATCACCAAAGATTACATCAAAACTGCTTAATGTTACAGAGAAAAATGTCAAACCCACAAAGAGGTATAGGACCGTGTAAGCTTTGTGGGTGTTGATGGGCTCGATCTACTTGATCTTTTGACCATGGATCTGAGTCAGATCCGGGTGAAATCTTTGACAAAAACACAATTATCTCAGCTTTTTGTTGTAACGTTATGGTTTGTTCATTTTTTTTGTGTTTTGTTTTTTATGAAACTTACCCACATTCAAGTACAGTTAAAAAAAATTTACAATTATTAATTATTTCATTATTTATTTAAAAGAATATGCTCTGTTCTTTCTTTTGATATATTGACTGTTTACAACAAAATATTCTGGGGGCCATTCTTTGCTTTTGTTTTTTATATGATCAAAAATGCTGGTGCTGACTGGCAAATTAAAACTAAAACGCTGGCATGGAAAGAGTTAACAATAATGAAACTTGAAAATGTGCAGGGTTTCTCTCACGGAGTGAGTGAGGAGAAAGTGAGAAATAGAAAACCTGGGTTGAATTTGGAGTTGTGACTTTCAACGGAGAGTGGAAAATGCTGTTGCTGCACTCCACTAACATATTTTAGGGCAAAGCTTTAGGACACTGGTCCTGGATCAGTGGGAAGATGAGGTTATCTGCTGACACTGACTAATACTGACACACTTCTAGAGAGAGAGAACAGATGGAGATGATAATCAGCATGAGAGAGAGAAAGAGAAAGAGAAAGAGAGAGAGAGAGAGCGAGAGAGAGAGAGAGAGAGAGAGAGAGAGAGAGAGAGAGAGAGAGAGAGAGATGTGCAGGGCAGTAATGAGATGTCTGAGAGTTTGGCCTAAGGATATTGTGATGCCAGTTTATCTTTGTGTGTTTATGTATGTGCATGCATGCATGTGCTCATGTGTGTATTATTCCAAGGTCTTCACAAGCCACAGGCAATGAAAACAATAAGACTGAAAGAGCAGGAAGAACAGAAAATATCAGAGAATTATGTGCTGTTTACGAAGAATCTTCTGAATTCACTGATCATTTCTTGCAGAACTGTAAAAGTTATACTATACAAATGAGATATTAAGAACATTTCGCCTTATGTGTGTGTGTGTGTGTGTGTGTGTGTGTGTGTGTGTGTGTGTGTTAAAGAGAGAGGGAGAAAGAGAGAGACTGTTTCTTCTATTTGAGTTACAGTGGTCTCATGTGAGGATGTTTTTATTATCAGATGTTCATTATTTTGTTTTCTGGGGGGACTGTGTACAGTGGGCCCAAAGGCCTGAAGGGCCTATAAGGGTCTTCCCTAAGGACCCCAGTCCTGGAACGAGATGTCTACTGAACAACAACCACCCACAACCGACCCTTCCTCTCGTCACCCTGGAATTCGCAAAAATAATCCAATGACCAGTACAGGGAGCCCAGTTTACCTTGAAACCCCATTCATTGTCAATACTGTGGATAATCTTTTTTTTATACCCTAAACAGGCAACATGTACTGGGACATACAACTCATAAAATCTTTAAAAAATTCCTTTGGATATGTTTTACTTAAGTCCAGATGAAATAAGAAGTGACATGAAATTATTTTTTGCTGATCATTTTCCAGTCGTGCCTGTTTAAGGGTTAAAGTCTCCATAAAATCAAAATGATTTTTTGGCTTTTAGTATGGATATGTTAGCTTTAAGATTATCTATAAGCTAATCTGCTCCAAAACAATGACAAAATTCACATTTAGAAGGTATAAGCTTTTAAAACTTACAGTCTCTCACTTCCGCCAATTTGGATCAACGATTTTGATGACTCTGCACTTCAGCTTCTCATCAGATTTTCAGTCCAATCAAATGCTCTCTAGAATCTGAAGCGTCCCACCCCCTTAATTATAAATAGTCGCTGAAGCTGTGGCTAAAATCGGTCACTTGTTCACACTATTACTATTTTCACTATGTTGAATGGTACATAGTGCAGGGGGACAGGGAAAGATTCAGTCTGCTCCAGTCCAGAGACACGATAGCACAGAGCGGTTCATACGGGTGAGTCAGAGCAGACCACAAAACATATAGGACCTATTTGAATTCTACACAGAATGCTGTATTTTAAAGCAATATGGAGGAGATTAGGAGGAGAAATGGTTAGACAGACTCGGCATTAGGAACAGCACTGACGAGTGGAAGAGATAAAACCGGTGCCAAGCATGCACCAAAATAAATGTCAAAATTCTACACAAACTACACTTTGTCAGCATGATTATGACAGCTTTGCTTTAGTTGCAGTTTCATATTAAATCTAGAGGGGGGATCTGTTAGGCTGTGTCTGTCATAAACTGTCAAATGTGGCTTTTAATCACCTTCATCTTGTTCCAAAACTGTATGAGTTTCTTTCTTCTGTGGAATGTCCAATGTAAAAAAAAAATCAAGGTCCTGAAAGCACTGAACTACTCTAAGTACTGTAGTATTACCACAATACCATCAAAGTACCACCTATGAAATAAGTGTTGTTTAAAATGAATAACAGGAAGATTAACTTTGGGCAAACCTGCTATAAATCCAGTGTGGCTGAAAAAACTACTAATGTAAGGGGTGATCAGGGGTGCTGCATCCTGCTGATCGGAGACCTGCTGCTGAAATTGGGCTGAAGGGGCTGCTGGAGCTAAAATGATATGGGCTTTGCCCGAAAGTTGAAAAATTCTGCCTTCGGAGGACACATTCCAAGATAGGAAGACATCAAGGCAAGTCTGAATCCAATCTTAGCTTCACTTCCTGTCTCCTGAGATACCTTCATCTGATCGATATTTGAATGCAGCATAGATATATCCTTCGCTGCCTTTGATATCAACTAACTATTCGCTTGGTTATCAACAAAGCTCGCTCTATTTTGTTGTAGATCATTAAACCGTTACGCTGCCTCAGAAGTCAGTTTTCTGAAGTGCCTTCAGTCGCAAACGCTGCCTGCGAAGTCATTGCCTGAAAAAGCAGCGAGGCAATAAGTCAGCTGCCTGAGCTGTCGGACGTAGCCAGGGAGTTTGAGTGCTTTAGGCGGGTCAACAGAGTTGAGATCTGCTCTTCATCACACTCTAGTTAAGGCACACTTCCTCAAGACACACACACTATGCCTTAACACTGTGCAATACATTGTTACAAGCCATTCTCCCACCTGTTATCAGCAAACACAAACAAGCACATACATGCACATGCACACACTCGAACCCTGTTCAGATTCTCATTAGCACTCCCTACACACGCACACACACGCACGCACTCACAAAGCAGAATTTATCTGACAGTGACAGAACAGAAAAGGTAGAGGACAACATAGGAAACAGTTACAGTCATTTAAATCACTTCCTGTAGACTCTACACATTAAAAACTTGTATTTTTTAGAAAAGTTAAAGGTTGAACAATTTAAGCTCTACAGCATGTTGTTTACTAGAGGGAAAATCAAAAGAAAAAAGAACAATTGTTAATTGTAAATGGGAGTAAACTGGGCCAGTGTTTCAGAGACTTTAAATGCAAAGAACATTACTGTTTAATATACAAATTACTGTTTAAATCCCTGTTTAATACTGGTTTCAAAAAATAGCAGTAAAAAATCTATTTTAAATAAATGCAATACATTTGAACTTTCAATTCAACAAATAATCATAAAATATGGTTTCCAGAAATACATTAAGAAGCAAAACTGTTTTAAAAACTGAAAATAATCTGAAAAGTTACTCAAGCACCAAATCATCATATCAGAATGATTTCTGAAGGATCATGTGACACTGAAGACTGGAATAATGATGCTGGAAATTCAGCTTTGACTTCAAAATATATTAATACAGAAAACAGTCATTTGAAAGTAATTTCACAATATTACTGTATTTTTGATCAAATAAATGTAGCCTTGGTGAAGATGAGCTGTTAGCATGTTTTTTATACCATTTTTGAAACGGTAGTGTTATTTATTCATTTATTTAATTATTCTTTTTTTTCTTTTTTAATGGGGACTGAAAAGATTTTCAGTGGTAATTGATGTCATGCCACAATTGTTGTCCACAAACCTTAGGTTGCATTGAAACCAGAACATTTAATTAATGCTTCAGACTCATGCATCCCAGAAAAGAACAAGCCCAAAGTCTACTGTGTCCAGAGTGCACACATATAATACCATTCTATATAAGTCTTTGTACTGTATGTGTGTAGGAAAAAAAGGTGTCAATACACTCACGTCCTCTGTAGAAGGAGACAATAATCCACCATAACAGGAACCATGTCCTGCAGAAGAGAGGAAAGAAAGAACAAGCAGGAGCAAGAAAAGATGGATTGATAGGGTTTGAAGGAAAAAAAGGAAAAAGAAAGGGTATTTATGAATTTAGATGCATACTATAATAAACTGTATAAATAAATGTCAACTAGAGAATGAGAAAGAAAGCTTCTGAGACTTCCGCAGAACTGGAACACCAATCATTCAAAAACTGAATTTCATATTAGCCATAAAAGAGAGTGCAGTATTATCAGCTCCACAAACTACATTTTACTATGTGGGATTCTGTGGAATGGATTTAAAAAAAATTCCCCAATAAACAAAGAATGTTTAAAAAGTCTGGACCTAGACTTAATTTAACATGGCTGGGCGCTATGACAATATATATTGGGGACGAATATATATAAAGCGCCTATCGTTACAGATTGCGCTATATCGTTTAGAAGATCCGGGGAAAAAAAGTACTTAATGTGGTGCTCACGCTGACTGACACATACCTGAAGCTATGTGCGTTTCAGGTTCATAGAATCAAACTCTTCAAATCAGAGATGTAATAAAAATATATCTGTCTTAAAGGCATAGATCACCCAAAATTGTATCATCATTTAACACTCATGAACGCAAGTCAGGAGTCAGGGAAGGATTGTGAAGCAACTCTGATAACATGTTCTGTTGTCCAAATAAAACATCCACAAAAATAATTATTTTACATTTCTTAATTATATATCAGCAACATACAATTGTAAATATATTGTGAATATCCTTATCGGTATAGAATCATAGTCCCATGAACAGGGGTGATGTAATTAAATGTAAATTAAATTAAATGTGCATATTCCTATGCACTGTAAAAAATGAAATGTGCATATTCCTATGCACTGTAAAGAAGTGTGTCTGACAGACAGGCAGTTAGAGCAGCATAACATTCCACATTGCCCTAGATATACAGAGCTAAATCTGCCATTTGGCTATAGTGAGTGCCTTATTTTTGTGATGACAGAGTGCTTCTTAATGGCAAAAAGAAATCGGATAGTGAGTGAGACCCAGAGGCAGAGGAGAGATGACATTAGTGGGCCATTATTGTATGTGGTTTCCGCCTTATGAGATGCAGTTTAAAAATGGATGCCGCAGGCCTAAAGTCTGACAAAAAGGAGACTGCATCGCACTCTCAGTCTGCTCTCTTTTCCCTCACCTCTCTAAAAAGATTATATAATGGTGAAAAACTCTTCAGCTCAGTCAAACTCTCTCATTAAATAACATCCAAATTGTTAAATAATAATATGGAATATTTCACTTTTTGAGCTCTGTCTAAACCTAATGATTCCCTAAAACAACACCATTTGAGAGGGCTTCTCTGAGTCACCCATTACCTGGAAGTGCTGCTCCATCACTTGGATTTTTCCATGCTCCGGACACTTTTTCAGAGAGCGATCCACATACTGTAACAAAATTTCCACCATCTGTGAAGAAAGAAAAGCATCAATGGAATTTGTCATTTATTTTCTCAAAAAATAAATGGTGAATAGTTTTTATATACCTACATCAACTTAAATTAGCCATCATAACAATCATTTACAGCACTACAGATAGATAACTTAATTCTGAAATCTGTTACAGAAAATTTTTTTTTATTTAAAATAACTTTTTTCTATTTGAATATATTTTAAAATGAAATGTATTTCTGTGATTCAAAGCTGAATTTTCAGCATCATTACTCCAGTCTTCAGAGTCACATGATCCTTCAGAAATCATTCTAATATACTGATGTGCTGCTCAAAAAACATTTATTATTATTATCAATGTTGTAAAAAAAAAAAATTCAGGATTATCTAATGAATAGAAAGTTCAAAAGAACAGCATTTATCTGAAATATAAAGCCTTTGCAACATTATAAATGTCTATAATGTCACTTGATCAATTTAATGCATCCTTGCTGAATAAATGTATTAATTTCTTTAAGTTCTTTCCCAAAAAATAACAAATAAAAATTCGGACTCAAAACTTTTGAACGGTATAGTACAATGTTACAAAAGCTTTCTATTTCAGATAAATACTGTTCTTTTGAACTTTCTATTCATCAAAGAATCCTAAAAAAAAATTACACAACTGCTTTCAACATTGCTAATAATAAGAAATGTTTAGAATTTAAAAATGAAGATTGAGATTAGAATGATTTCTGAAGGATCATGTGACACTGAACACCGGATAGTGATGCTCAAAATTGAGCGTTGCCATCACAGGAATAAATTACATTTTAAAATATATTCAAATAGAAAACAGTTTTTTTACATTTTTAATAACATAAATGCAGACTTGGTGAGCAGAAGAGACTTCTTTAAATACATTTTAAAAATCTTACCGTTCTAAAACTTTTAACCGGTATTGTTTATGTGTTTATGTGTGTGTGTGTGTGTGTGTGTGTGTGTGTGTGTGTGTGTGTGTGTGTGTGTGTGTGTGTGTGTGTGTGTGTGTGTGTGTGTGTGTGTATGTATGTATGTATGTATATGTATGTATATATATATATATATATATATATATATATATATATATATATATATATATATATATATATATATATATATATATATATATATATATATATATATATATATATATATATATATATATATATATATATATATATATATATATATATATATATATATATATATATATATATATATATATATATATATATACACACACACAAATACATATACACACACACACACAATAGGTCTCAATAGGGGAAAAAATTCTTATTATAATAGAGGCAGAATTCTGGTTAGATCATTACTTCAGTTAGAGAGAAGAACTCAAACAGTTAATTATTGGATTTATAGATAAGTTTAAAGTTATGCATTATACAAGAGATTCTGTGTGTGTGGTCTGGATTGAAACATGTTCAATAAGCATACTGTAGTAGCTATAAGATATGTTTATTTTATGAACCTTTATAGCGCTGAGAAGAACGTGTGTAAACTAAAAAGGCATGATAAGGCACAACATGAAAATTAGCACTTACGAATAAACAAAATAAACACGTACAATTATGAACTAAAATAAGTTTATAACCCATTTTAGAGTAACATTAATAAAAGTTTTTTTCAAACAACAAATGGAAACTCATTTCTTGCATACTGTATATTCACACAGATATACACATACACACACTACAGATACAAAGTTTTAGAAAACCTCCATTCTTTTAGTTTTTATTGAAATGTGTGCAGTTTCATATCTCAGTATAATTTGAAATTAAAGCATTAAACGAATAAATCATGGAATTGTTAAACTTAACAAAATGTAAGTCACATTCCTTTATCAAAGCAACAGCTGAAAACACCCGTGGCATTTTTCCTACAATGAAAATCAAATCTTGTTGGGAAAATTCCTCCTAACGCTGATGTTAAAAAGTTCCCACGAATGTGTTGCACCTGTAGTTTGCTTTGCTTTCATCTTTCTGTCCAGTTCATCTCAAACCAGCTCAATAATATTTCCTCTGTGCTGGCCCATGAATTAAAGCCTCCTGCATTGATCTTTTCACTTCTGAGGTAGTTCTGACATAGTCTGGAGGTATGTTTGAGGCCATTATTTTGCTCTAGGATAAATCCCTGACTAAATAAACCAGAGGGTGCAGAAAAATGTCTTTTTAGCTAAGTATGGAGACACTGGATACAGCAACAAAGCCCAAGACCACCACGCCTCTTTTTCTTATTCAGAATCAGAACATGAAGGCGTTTGAAAACATTTCAATGGCAGTGTATTTATCGAGCATCACTAATTTTAGTTGCTTCCTACAACTGCAGGCCTAACAAGACATTTTCTGAAATTGTTAAACTAAAGATGTAAAGATGTGTCATTGTATTAACTTCCAAGAATCTTACCTTGTCCGCAACCACACCTTTTCTCTTAGCAGGGTCTGCAAACAGACCTGTTAAATAAAACACACCACATTAGGTGTACATTCACATGTGTATTTTGTGATATTAATTCTAATCAAACAGCATTCTTTACTTTTTCTTTCTTTTGGTGGGGACTTTTTTTATGGTCTTGGAAAAAGAAAGACTATACAATTTGCCACTGCTAGACAAATACAAATTAAAAGCTTTGTATGGAAACTGCAAGCATTTTCACAGAAATTAAGAAAAATTAAACAGAAACGTACATTATATAGTGGATGTGAACGGAAGGACTGACCTAAGACAGCTTTGGCGGTGCCCTCGTGGAAGGACCAGGCCAGAGACAGAGCCTCCATGAACTTCTCCTGCTTCAACAGATGGTCCACACGCTGCAGGACATCAGAACAACTCCCATCACTATCAGATTCACTAATGCTCCTATTCTGATATCAGTGATGCGTTATAAAATGATGCCTTACCTCACGCCAGTTCCTCAGGGTCATGATATGTACAGACTATGAAAAAAAACAAACATTGATTAAATAACAAATCTGAAACAGGTCTCAACCATAAGAGTGGCCTGATCACCTTGTGGCAGGGGAGGTAAACCAGATTTGGAGTCAGTAAGATTT
This sequence comes from Paracanthobrama guichenoti, assembly GCA_018749465.1. NCBI lineage: Eukaryota > Metazoa > Chordata > Actinopteri > Cypriniformes > Gobionidae > Paracanthobrama > Paracanthobrama guichenoti. The sequence continues at coordinate 24,180,428 of CM031943.1, forward strand.
CAGTAAGATTGGTAACTTTTAATTAGCAAGGATGCATTAAAGGGACAGTTCATCCCAAAATGAAATTTACTCAAGCCATTCTATAAAAAAGGTACATCCATCCATCAAAAAAAGTGTATCCATCCATCATAAAAGTAATCCATATGGTCTTTTTAAAGTCTAAACTTTATAGACTAAAATAACTAGCTACCGGTAGACGACCTACACAAGTTGACTTACGCCAAAAGAGTAACTCCTGACACGATGTATGACGCAGGATGTAGGAGTTAGCGCAAGCTTTGACGACACTCTCGGTTCAAACTAATAGGGCTGGGCAACAAACTCAAGCTCCTCTTCTCTTATATCGGAATCCTCCAACATTTCTCTTTAAAAAGAATCTTCTAATTCGTGACTGGTGTTTTGTTTTGCTCAACTGTCTGTGCTTTCGTGTTTGTCAATACGACATGCGCCAGGTCATGGGTTACTCTTTCGCCTTAAATCGATGCATACGGCCGTCTGTGCAAAGCTAGTTATTTTAGTTTATAAAGTTTTAAATATGGATATTGTTCTTACACAAACGCTTCGCTCCAGAAGGCCATTTATTAACCCCCTGTATGGATTACTTTTATGATGGATGGTGTGCTATTTTGGGTTTCAAAATCTTGTCCTCCCTTCCCATTATAAAGCTTGGAAGAGCTAAGATACTGAAGAATGGAGTAATGATACTGAAAATTCAGCTTGACAGGAATAAACTACATTTTCAATACAGTAAAATTATTTTAAATCGTAATATTTGAAAATAATCACCATTTTACTGTATTTTTGACCAAATAAATACAGCCTTGGTGAGCATAAGAGACTTTTTCAAAAACCTTAAAAATCTTACCGACTCCAAAATTTTGATGGGTGGTAGTAGTAGCAGTAATAATAATAATAATAATAATAATAATAATAATTTAAAAACAAACTAGAAATTTATACTTTTATTCACATCTGCTGCTAAAATATTTATTATATTTATGAATGGACCAGTGAAAGTGTTGGCAATGCAAGTAAAAACCAGAACTAGCGGGGGGGGGCTAGGGGCTGGGGGGGAATGTTGGGACATGATCCCAGTGAGGTAATGTATTTGCCATTAAATGTTTTGGCAGAGCATAAAATTAGACTCATTCATAAAACTGAGGTGTTTATTCAAGCACTGGCTGAGCTATTAAATAAGCAGCACTTGGGGGAAGTGATATAGGGCACAAGAATTAATGTGACCTCCCAAAGCTGGCCCACTACCATGTCTAATGGATAACCCAAGGGCAATTTTAATGCAATCCTTCTTCCTCATCCTCCCTCCAGCTGCCCCTCTCTCCTTCATTTCTCTTCTCTTCCCTTCCCTCCTTCTGGCTGCAGGTAACAGGAAGTTCAGCCAGGACATTGCGGAGAGCAGACCCCAATGAATATTCAGGGTATGTGTGATATGTGATTAGCATAATAGCACTTGAGTGTGCCAGAGCTCAGTCAGAGGGGCACTGGAGAAGTCAGCCGAATTTACAGCTGAACACAAGCCACACAGCATGTGCCAATCTCAGAGTTCACAAGATGCCCTTGCAAACCTCATGTATCAATTATACAACTTATATACTTTTATGTAAAACAAAACAAAACAAAAAAAAAGGATTATTTCTTGGATAGTTCTGATGTAGACCAAAAGCTATATCTTCATAACCTATATGTTCCAGTGTCTTTGGCAATGGACAACACATGGAGTGACATAGCTTAATCCCTCATAATCTAGTTCAGATCAAAACATTTAATTAGTTTAATATGTATATCAAATTAGCTTTTTAAAGACCGCATTTCCACTAGCCAGTTTTTCAAATGACTTGCTCAACACTTTTCAGTTTTTCCACATCGTGTTCTGTTCACATCCCACACACTGTTAAAATAGTCTTCTCATTGGCTAAACTTTTGTCCATCAAAAATGTATCACAAAGCCAATGGCTGGTGGTATACAAAGAAAATGACCTCAAGACATCACCAAAATGTGACTGCACTGCTTGTATATTATGAGTAAAACTATCGGCTTGTTTTTATACAGAAACTTTGTAGGTGGGCTAATTTTGTTTGTAAGAGTCTTATCTATAACATCATATACATCATATTAAACAGTGTGCAAATTGCATAATTTCTTGGAGAGGATAAATATGTCAGGTGAAATCTGATGTAAACACTGAAAAATCTATAAATATTTCTAAGTTTTTACAGTTTATGGAGAAAAAGTGCTGTTGGATGATTTTCACTGGTACATTTTCCAAAGTGCTGTGGATTGGATTCATATATGGGTTTCGTTTTCATTTGTACTCCCAACATCAATAGCTATATATGATTATACTACTATTGCTGAAGCAGCTATATGATAAAACAAAGACTGGGTATCAACATTAAAATTTCAGATTTTTCAAAAGATGCATAATTTGGAAACTGAAGTGAATTAAATTGAATTGATCGGGAGGAAAGAAGTCACCTCTCTTCCATTTTTAATCGATGAGGGTAGCAAACCTCTGACAAGACGGCAAAGCAGAGCATTATAATTTGAAATGATAAGCAGTTAATAATAAAATTACATTGATCATTTTTAATAAAACCAAAGATCAAAACAGATACAACCCCTTTCTGTTACTCCAGTCCCCACAGGCTCTTATGAGGGAAAGAAAGGTCACGTGCTGACGGTTGTGACTGTGCCAGATTCAGCATCCTTATTCTTGAAATTTTGTCAAATTAGATACAGATTCAGAGCTAAGTGCATTCATTTGTTTAATGACATAGCTGCCCATAGGCACATTGTACTGTCATTATGTAAAAAAAAAAAAAAATGATTAAACAGCCTTTTATTTTATTCATAGTGGTTTATATTTGGTAAGGAGGATACACTGCAGCTGAAACATAAATATATAGTTCTGCTCAGAAACATATAAAAACGACAAGCGTTTTATCAATGAGGCATTTACAATCCTTCATTGATGCAATTAAAATAATAAAACCAAATATTTCATCTAATTGTACTGGTGGAGACAATGAACTCTATGCACAGCTGCTTCAGCATTTACCCTCAGTAGCCACCGCAACATCTGGTGCAGTGCAGTGTATCGAAATTGTGAGATATTTCAGTACAAAATTAAACTCTGAGGAAGTGTTACACAACAACAGGATAAATCAACATTGATACAATCCACCTTTAAGAGTTTCTGGAACGCATTACTAAAACGCCATGTTTTAAAATAATATACTAAAATGTTTTGTTTTTCTATAGTTCTATATTTAGTTGTGATTGCTAGTTATTAGCAACATGACGGTTTTCTACTGCCACAGTTTCCTATGGGAAAATACTACATTTTAGCAGAAACACTAATGAGAGTCCATTCTTATGTGCCTGTGTTCAGTGTTACCATGAGTGGCTTTACCTTTGTTCCCAGATACATAATCTGTCCTGTATAGCTGCAAACAGACTGGTAACATGTCTTCTCTCCAACTAGTGCCTGAAAATGTACAGAGGAATAGTGATTTAATGCCTTCATCTCTATATACAAACAGCAAAAACTAATTTGTCTCTATATGCCCAACACAGAACACAGAAACTATAGAAAGCAGCTTCAAATCTCGTGAATCGGCCAGTGGATTCTTCAATTTTGTTTATGAACCTAATGACCCATGAATCTTGAATCTCTGCTCACACAATATGCTTTAGGCTGAGACCAGGATGTGAATCAGATGCAAATTGTATACTGGCTAGGCTCAAATTAACTTTCATGTCTACATGAATCGTTCTAGGCCAGAATAAAGCAGAAGGATTCTGGAAGTAAAAATGTTCCTATAAATAATAATAAAATATGAGGGTCTAGAGGGTTGTTACCATGGGAATGAGAAATGCAGCAAAAGAGTGGATTGACAAGCCACTTCTATGACAGTTGAATTATAATTGAAATTTCAAAAATTGTATTGTATTTTTTCACTTGACTATGACTAGGAGTATATTGTACAGTTGTTTTTGATTAGTGCTATTTAGTATTATTTATATGCTATTAGGTAATATTTTGAATGAATTTTTATTTATATATTTTTCTGTTATATATATATATATATATATCCATAATATAATTTAATCCTAAAATTTAATAATTTTAGTATTTCAACTTAAATTTATTTTATTCCATTTAGTTGCAAAGGCAACATTTCATTTATTTATTTATTTATTTGTTTTACTTTAGATTTACTTCAACTGACAAAAAATATTTGGTATTGGTCTTTAATGCAGTTTTTGATTCAATGATATCATTCACATAGTTTGTTGATTCTTTAAGTACAGAACTAAAAACTAAGACTAAGACTTTTTCTCCCATTTTTAAATACGTTTATGCTTCAAATGAAACCACGGTTTCACGCATTCGCTGCTGCACATTATAAGCTACAACATACACCAGTCCAAACTCTGGCATGTCATCATTCTGGTCGTTACCAGTGCTTGGCTGACATTTCCACCGGTGGCGAGGGATTTAAAATGGCTGCTGTTGTAAACCAGCTGCAGCTCGGCCATGTCCACTGTTTCCAGCTCCTCCTGACTGGGCCTATCCACCACTCGCAGCTTCTCTGTGCTGTCCATTAACACAAGCGTTCTGGGGTTTATCCACTGACAAGAGAGAAGAGAAAACATGAAACTGCACATTGCGATAAAAGTTATCAAACTGAAATCATAACAATCGTTAGTGAGGGTCTGACTCACGCTCAGACTGATGAGGTCACAGTTGAGTTGGAGCTGTCTCTGTTTGATGACATGGATGGTGCCAGACTCATCTTTTTTAACCTGAGCACCAAAACAACAGATTGGGTTGATTATTGTATGACCTTTATTAAAGGTGATGCATGCCACTTGTCTGCCACTGTCTGCCATACACACACACACACACACACACACACACACACACACACACACATAGATGAGTCAAAACATGACCAGTCAAAAGTGATGCGAATATCATTGATCAACTCCTAACAAAGCCTCATTTTAAGGTCTGGGTCAATTAGATAGTAAATAAACAATCAGTTCTCCTAATCAATGCATTGGATGCAGCAGAAATGGGCAGGAATAAAGATCTGAGTGACTTCGAAAAATTGTTATGGCAAGGTGACTGGGTCAGAGTATCTTTGAAACAGGAAGGCTTGTGGGTTGCTCCTGGTCAGCAGTGGTGAGAATTTACCAACAGTGGTCTGAGGAGGGACAAACCAAAAACCGGCGATAGCAAATTAGGCCCATTGATGCACAAGGGCAATGAAGGCTATCCCATTAGGTCCAAGCTAACTGAAGGTCTACTATAGCACAAGTCACACAAAATTTTAATGATGATTAAGGTAGAAATGTGTTCACTGATTACAGTGTATCACACTCTGCTGTGTATGGGGCTGCTTAGCCGCAGGACCCTATCCACCGCCGAAAGCACCTACAATGGGCAAGCGGGAATCGGAACTGGACCTTGGAGCAGTGGAAGAAGGTTGCCTGGTTCGATGAGTCCCATTTTCTTTTACATCATGTGGACAGCTGCGGATTTGTGCATGTTTACTTGAGTAAGTGATGGCACCAGGATGCACTGTAGAAGACGAAAAGCCAGTGGAGGGAGTATAATGCTCTGTTCTGCTGGGAAACCCTGGGTCCGGCCATTCATGTGGATGTAAATTTGACATGTGCCACCTACCTAAACATTGATGCAGGCCAGGTACACCCCTTCATGACAATGGTGTTCCCTGGTGGAAGTAGCCTCATTCAGCAGGATAATGCACCGTCACACTGCACACATTGAGTTTAAGGTGTTGCTTGGCCTCCAAATTCCCCAGATCTCAATTCAATTGAGCGTCTGTAGGATGCGCTGGACCAACAAGTTTGATCCACAGTGGCTCCACCTGGCAGCCTAAAGGACTTGCTGCTAACATCTTGATATACCAACAGCATATTAGGCAAGTGGTCATGATGTTTTGGCTCATTATTGCGCAGTTTTCTCCTTAAATCATAAATCTTCTTGTTTTGGACAAACAGGTACAGTTGTCCCTCCCCAAACACATACCATTAGCACGTCCAACCACTTGGTACGCTCAAACAAAATAAAAATGACACAGTTCACCTTTAAGTCAAGATTAAATTCATCACTTTTAAAACAGTGTTGCTCAAACAGACCAGCAGGAAGTGGATGGTGTCTCCTCTACAGAAGGCCAGAACGGGGTTGATTGCTTTCTGTACTGCCACAAACTGCCATGCCAACAAGGGAACACTCGCAGGATCCGTCTGCATTAAAAAACATGTATAAATGTATGAGAACTGCAATGATTAAAGTCTAGACCAAAAACACAGTTATCCTGCCACTTCCCTTTTAGCACTATCTTCATACTGCCACACTTGCTGGTGCTTTTTAGACTTTGCACTTAATTGGCATATTTTCCTACCAGCAAAAATAATCATCACTCCTCACTATACTGACTTTTCCTATGAAAAAAAAAAAGATACAAAGAAAATGTTTGGAGGCACCTCAGAACTACATCATAACCTAAATCAATCATGCGAAGGCAAAATTGAGTGATATTTGGCTACTAATGGGCAGCTGGTCCATGTGCTCTGTAGTAAATTAATCCAATTGAGCTCAATTTAATTGAAGAGAACAACCTCCACACAGGCATAAAGGAGATGATAGACCAGATGAATCCAGTTAAACAGTCACTTATAGTCCACTGTGGAATGTAAATGTAACTTCCAATAAAAAAAATTCACAGTTATTGCACATAAAAAAGGTGATTATCTAAAATGCTGTGGCAGAAATCATGCACTGACAAGTCTAAATTTAGTCAGAATAATCAATTTGCAGGTAATTGCAGATAAGCATGAAATGAAGGTTACGACCAACTTTACTTCTGTACTTCAATTAAATGGATTATCTGAGAAAAAAAAAAATATGCAAATATATGTGCATCGGTGAATCATTTACAGTAACACAATTTGTATATAAATTATTTGCATTATTATTTCATGCCAACTCACTCTCATGTCGTTCCAAATTCAGCAAAGGCAACAAAACTGCTCTTTTTCATACAACTAAAAAGCATGACGATCACTGGCTGTCAAGTACAATTGCAATTTTGAATTTGAACGAAAGTCTAATAGGTTTGGAATGACATGACAATGAGTAAATGTTGACAGAATTTTCATTTTGGGGTGAACTATCCCTTTAAAATATGCATGATGACAGTGAGATCAGGGTTGTCTAATGTTAGGTACTGTAGGAAAGAGCGTCCCAACCTTTTTTCAGTCACGGCACCCTTTGAAAATTTCCAAACATTTGTGGCAGCCTACATTAATGTTGTCACGATACTGGAATTTAACTTGAAAAGCTTGAAAAGTATCAATATTCAATACCATTTTCGATACCACTGGAAAGAATCACTGTAAAGGCTACAGTCACATATTTTTATATTATATAAAAATGTGTCCATCCATTGAAAGTCTAGGCAATCAATAATTTATTCTAAAGAGATCACTTTATAAGATGACAGATTTTAATTTATTTTAATTCACCCCTGCACTCGCCAGACGGCACCCCGATTGGGAAACACTGCTGTAGGTTATATAAATGTATGAACATTATACATTATATTTGCAGTTGACGGGAGTGAAATCACTAGAGATGCAGTCGATCAAATGTACGTGCTGTGAAAACAAATAGTAACATAAACCTTAAATACAGAGGGTATAAGTTTATGATTTAAATGCCATGTCAATAGCTGCTGAAAAAAAGAGTCACGCGCATGAACACACTCTGAGAATGAAAGTGTGTACTGCACCTTGCCGTAGGGAAAAGTCATCCACACTTTGAGTGAAGGCTTCAGTCCTATCAGCAGAATCTGTCAAAATAAAGAGTTCAGAGGCAGAATAAAACTGCAGTCAGACAGAGAGCATCTGATTGTGTTGGGATGTTAGTGGCTGACTGGTGCCTCAAACAAAGAAGTAATTCATCTGACAATACTGATATACTTTTATGCAAAATAAAACTGGACCTACATGATGACCAACTGATCAGCATGTAATTACATCTGTAAGTAACTTCTGTAGTTACATTTATAATTACACTGTTGACACATCCCTTACACCTAATCCTACCTTTAAACTTACCCATCACACCACACCTGTCCCTAACTTTACCCATATCCCACCTCAATATCAGCAAAAGTGTTTTGCAATACAATATGAACACAATAAGTACATTGTACTTACATAAAAAATTAAGTACATAGTAGTTAAGGCCACCTAATATAAAGTTGGACCATAAAACTTAACTTATTTTATAGCAATTTTTTTTATGTTTTTAAAAGAAGTCTCTTATGCTCAGCAAGGCTGAACTTTCAGCAGTCGTTATGCCAGTCTTCAGTGTCATATGATCCGAAATCATTCTAATAGGTTGATTTGGTGTTCACGAAATCTCTTATCAATGTATAGAACAGTTACTGCTTAATATTTCTGTAGAAACTGTGATACATTTTGTTCAGTTTGACTGGACGAATAGAAAGTTCAAAACAACAGCATTTGTTTGAAATAGAAATCTTTTGTAACAATATAAATGTCTTATTATAATACACTCACCTAAAGGATTATTAGGAACACCATACTAATACTGTGTTTGACCCCCTTTCGCCTTCAGAACTGCCTTAATTCTACGTGGCATTGATTCAACAAGGTGCTGAAAGCATTCTTTAGAAATGTTGGCCCATATTGATAGGATAGCATCTTGCAGTTGATGGAGATTTGTGGGATGCGCATCCAGGGCACAAAGCTCCTGTTCCATCACATCCCGAAGATGCTCTATTGGGTTGAGATCTGGTGACTGTGGGGGCCATTTTAGTACAGTGAACTCATTGTCATGTTCAAGAAACCAATCTGAAATTATTCGAGCTTTGTGACATGGTGCATTATCCTGCTGGAAGTAGCCATCAGAGAATGGGTACATGGTGGTCATAAAGGGATGGACATGGTCAGAAACAATGCTCAGACAGGCCGTGGCATTTAAACCATGCCCAATTGGCACTAAGGGGCCTAAAGTTTGCCAAGAAAACATCCCCCACACCATTACACCACCACCACCAGCCTGCACAGTGGTAACAAGGCATGATGGATCCATGTTCTCATTCTGTTTACGCCAAATTATGACTCTACCATCTGAATGTCTCAACAGAAATCGAGACTCATCAGACCAGGCAACATTTTTCCAGTCTTCAACTGTCCAATTTTGGTGAGCTCATGGAAATTGTAGCCTCTTTTTCCTATTTGTAGTGGAGATGAGTGGTACCCGGTGGGGTCTTCTGCTGTTGTAGCCCATCCGCCTTAAGGTTGTGCATGTTGTGGCTTCACAAATGCTTTGCTGCATACCTCGGTTGTAACGAGTGGTTATTTCAGTCAAAGTTGCTCTTCTATCAGCTTGAATCAGTCGGCCCATTCTCCTCTGACCTCTAGCATCAACCAGGCATTTTCGCCCACAGCACTGCCGCATACTGGATGTTTTTCCCTTTTCACACCATTCTTTGTAAACCCTAGAAATGGTTGTGCGTGAAAATCCCAGTAACTGAGCAGATTGTGAAATACTCAGACCAGCCCGTCTGGCACCAACAACCATGCCACGCTCAAAATTGCTTAAATCACCTTTCTTTCCCATTCTGACATTCAGTTTGGAGTTCAGGAGATTGTCTTGACCAGGACCACACCCCTAAATGCATTGAAGCAACTGCCATGTGATTGGTTGATTAGATAATTGCATTAATGAGAAATTGAACAGGTGTTCCTAATAATCCTTTCGGTGAGTGTATAATATAATTATAAATAAATTTTATGCAAGTATTCATTTCTTAATTACTGACCCCAAACATTTGAACAGTATTGTGTTATGGGAGTAATCAAAATGTATTAAAATATATAAAATATATAGATCATTATTTTAATATAATTCATTATAAAAAAGATATTGATGTAATGTAATGTATTATGTAAGAAAAAGATATTGACAGCTTTTTCAAAATCCTACTTTAAAGTATGTGCTTAATTAACTAAATTTGACATTAAGTGGCAAAAAATTGGCTATGACAACTATTCGGCTATGTCTATTAAACCTTTGACAAGTACGATTACAGAGATTCAAACATTCAAATCTGCGTTGGCGCTGCCGCTAAGAGAGAGCAGTTATCATGTATAGGTATGAAACAGCTTCACAAACAGTCTTATCAACCACACAGCATCATCATTTATTTGTTACAATAATTCAAATTATCACAGAAGTACTGGAAAAAAGTTCAGATATAGTTCAGATACAAACACTGATGTCTATGGTAGTGATCAAAATAGAGTAAATCACCTTTTGAGACAAATAAAGACTGTATCAATAACATTGTTACACCAGTAGGTGGCGAAAAGTGACAAATTTATTTGTCATTGAATCATTCCTTTAAGAGGGTCATTCAAAAACGCTGATCAATCTAATATTAAAACAAGTGAAGTCTTTGAGTAACTCATTGAATCATTCATTCAAATTGATTTTTTTAATTCAAATTAATTAAATGTTTAAATAAATTGCAGCAATTAACATTTTGTCAGAACCTCATTTTATTCAGAACAATGCAGCTCTACCAAATACAGTCATTTGTTTTGTAGAAACCACAACTGCCATGGTATTATTAAAATACCACAGTTAAATGAAAGACACAATACTATGGTCAGTACTTGGGATTTTGTTTTCTTCTAAAGAGTTCTTGAATCAGCAGTTGAAATTGTTTCAGAAAATTCTGATATTAGAATAGAATGACGTTGCAACAATGTAAAATGTAAAATTACTAACTAGGATTCAAACTTTACAGTTCAAATAATATATGTTTTTGACAAAAACAAGTTTTATTTAATGATAGACCTTACATTTCAGTCTAATAAAATGTATAATTGGGCTGAACAAAAACAGCAGACGGACAGAAGGAAAATGCAAAGTCACTATCTGACAGTAAGTGGCGTTTAAGGGAAAGCAGAAATACAGAGGCTACCGCAGTTAACCCTGTACACAAAGCAGTGCTGCGCTTATAAACACTACTTTATTATTAGGCGTACAGAGGTAAGATGAAAAGAAAATGCCACTGAAACATTGGAGATCAGTACATCAGTATCAGTACATCTGCTTCCCAATTCAAAAATCAAAGCTTTTCTGTTAAGTAAAGCTGGTAGTATATTCTCACATGCAGCACTTGTGCTGGAGCATGTTATATAATATATAATAACCAAAATATTTAATAACCAAAAACACCCATCTGACGAATCTCTATGTTAGCCAATAATTAAAAATAGAGCATGTGGAATATAAACTTTTTCTATTTGGTGGATTATAGAGAGGTTTGTGATCATGTGGAACACTCACATTTGTTATTGAAGGTGTACTTTTAAAGTACACTTAAATTTATAAACTAAAGTAAACATGTAAAGTAAATATGTGTTCCTTCAGATTTCTATAAAAACTGCATTGCAATGTAATGCAATTAAAACAATCAGAACTATATTATTTTTGTATAATAACATTTCAGTGCACAGCAATACAATAATTTGTGCGTAAACTGTTGGTAATAAATACAACTGAAAAAAGCCCCTGAAATAACGACACATCCACACAATAATTGAGATTTTGTTATAAATTTAGCTGGTATAGTACCGTGAGACACAAATAAAGGTATTGTGACAAACAAAGGGAGTGAGCAGACAGTAGTAGACTGTACTGTATGTATGAGTATACCTTAGTGAGTGATGCCATGGCCAGCAGGGAGTACTGGGTAATGGGATGATCTTTCAGTTCCGGTCCAGCATGTAGAGGCTCAACACAGCAAACCTCACCTTTAGAACCACTGAATAAACATCTGGATTCACATGTCCTCATTCCCATTACCCTCCTAGAGAGAGAGAGAGAGAGAGAGAGAGAGAGAGAGAGAGAGAGAGAGAGAGAGAGAGAGAGAGAGAGAGAGAGAGAGAGAGAGAGAGAGAGAGAGAGAGAGAGAGAGAGAGAGAGAGAGAGAGAGAGAGAGAGAGAGAGAGAGAGAGAGAGAGAGAGAGAGAGAGAGAGAGAGAGACAGACATGAGCACATTCTTAATGCTGAACCACTGTAATAGAGAGCAATCATTACTGCATTGAATGATAAGATGCCTTGACAGGTTATAAGGAGGTTATAATTGTTTTGTCCTTTTTTTTTTTTTTTCACTCAACAAAGGCATTCGGTGGAGAATTAACAAAAATGTCCTCCTCCAATAAGGCATGAAAGACTACAGTGATAACAGTATTCATCAATTGATACGGATTCAGATAATTCGATTTCTGTTGGCATCTATTGGACTTTGAATGATTAAGTCGACGGGGTGTGACAAAGCTCTATTCTTAGCCATTGGCGGAAAAGCAATGAAAAATTAATTAGAAATCTGACACAAAAAATCTGGTCAGATCTTTTTCTACTGTTAATGTAATATCGAAACAACAAACTTCATCTAAAAGACAAATACAAACTTTTAGGAAAAAAAAAAAAAGAAAAAAGTAACAAAAACCCTTTTAAAATGGGGCATAGCATTCTGTCTGAAACAAACCAATTACATTCAAACTCCTACTGACAAGTAATTATAATCCTCCAGTCATGGTAATTCTGATTAATTGAGATGTATTGTAGGACTTTCTTAGTATTTTCTTGGTCATATTTTATTGTGAAAGCCTGACTTGCAATTAGCTTACAAAGGATGTGTTGGAATCTCACACTGTGGATCAGGAAAATGGTATTTCTAAAACATTTGATGTGCCATGGAACACCATGAAGTCAAGTGATGAAAATGTTGTTTTAGGTTTTTAGTTTTATTTTACACTATCAGCCTATGGGTCATTGTCAGACAGACAGTGGATGAATCTCTACTGCCCCCTGCCTACCAGTTATCTGTACTACAATGTTACAATGTCACTTTTGTTAATCACATTAGATTCAGCTCATTACAGGTAATATAAACTGAATCAATGTACTTCAATTCAATAATATCTTTTCATAAAGCACATCTCACCTGAATGACAGCTCAAACACTGATCCCCCACTGTCATTACATACAGCTAGCGCCGGGTGGTCAGTGAACTGCAAAAAGAGAGAGAGAAAAGCGCTTTATTCAGTGTCAATAAACAACAAAATGTGTAAAGTACATATATATAAGTGCTATGCAGAACCTTCACATGTAGTATGGCAGTGCCGGGTGGATGGGCGTCTGTGATAGTGCGGAGCAGCTTACCATTGGCCAGATCCCACATGGTGATCTGCATTAAGAATAAATGGACACGAACCATTAAATATGTACATAAACATTTTAACTGACCTGGGGCCATATTCACAAAAAAATCTTAAGGCTAAAAGTAGCTCCTAACTTGCCGAAACTCTTAAAAAATAATGGATGTGTCAGTCCTAATTTTCACTCTAAGAAAAATGTTTAGCACTAAAACCAGCTCCTAATAAATCCTAAGACACTAAGATTAAATCACAAACAATAGTAAAATGGTTGTTTTTCGTCATTCTGCCTCAAAAATCACCCAAAGAAACTATACACCATTGAGGCAATAGGCGATAGAGCCTTGGGTGCTGAGCCTTTTTTTCATAAATGCAATAAATATTTTGATTTATAGATTTTAATTTGCAATGACATAATGTATTAACATAAAGGTTCATAAAGGTTGATTTATGTACAGATAAATTGCATTGAATATTGGAGAATAAAACAATGCGGCCAGGTTGAAAATAATGTCCTATCATCAGCACCGATAGCCTTGTGGGCAGCTCGGGTGACCTGAGTTCAAGTTCCGGCTCGTGGACCTTTCCTGATCCCATCCTCCCTTTTCTCTCTCCCAATTCTCTTCCTTTCTACTCACTGTCCTATCATAATAAAAAGGCAAAATTGTTTGTCAAGATTCTTTGTCAGTTTAAGGGTTTGTTGCCGCTCACCTGTCCTTTGGCAAAACCACACAGTAGTCGTGTGCAGTCGTGATTAATACTGAGAGCTGACACCGCCCCGTACTCCGCTCCTGTTGCTGTGGTGCCCAGGCAGAGACGCAGAGCCTGATTCTGATCTAAAAATCCAAATATTCCAATTAGGAAAGCACAAACTAATCATTTACACAAACAGTGTTTTTGTAATAATACTTGCAAACACAGCTGCAAGCGAAACACAAACAAACAAAAAGCATGCAAACAGCCATGACAAACTTCTCAGCCCATATTATTCTACTACAAAAAAATGCTTGTTTGGCATGCCCTTATGTCATTTCATACTAGACATGTAAGCAGCATGTTGTTGTTTTTTTGGTGCCCATGTTAACAGGTTATAGCATTCACACTGCACAAGAAGCAGTGTTGCGATCATTTTAAATGTGCAGTTCATGTTGAATTAAAGTGACAGTGACACTGTTCCTGGCCAAGTAGCAATTTCACCATAAAAGCATATACACGGATCAGCCACAACATTAAGACCACATACAGGTGAAGTGAATAATATTGATTCTATTGTTATTGTTACAACAGTGCCTGTCAAGGTTTGGTAAATATTAGGCAGCAAGTGAACAGTCAGGTCTTGAATTTCATGTGTTGGAAGCAAGGTAAAAGGGCAAGCAAAAAAAAAAAACGTAGTGACTTTCAAGGATAAAATAGTGATGGATAGACGACTTGATGGCTTGTCTTGTGAAGTGTTCCTGGCATGCAGTAGTTAGTACCAAAAGTGGTGCAAGGAAGGAACCAGTGAACCAGCATCAGGGTCATGGTGCCCAAGGCTCATTGAATGCACGTGGGGAACAAAAGCAAGCTCATCTGGTCCAATCACACAGAAGAGCTACTGTAGCTCAGATTTCTGAAAAACTTAATGCTGCCCATGATAGAAAGGTGTCAAAACACACAGTGCTTCACAGTTTGCTGCGTATGAAGCTGCATAGGCATGATGACCCCTGTCCAACACGAAAGTGCCTACAATGGGCACATGAGCATCAGAAATGGACCATGGATCAATGGAAGAAGGCTGCCTGATCACATCTTTTAGATCAGGTCGATGGTCAGGTGCATGTGTGGTTTACCTGAGGAAGAGATGGCAGCAGGATGCACTATGGGAAGAAGGCAGGCCGACAGAAGCAATGTGATGCTCTGGCAAAGTTCTGCTGGGAAACCTTTGGTCCTGGCATCCATGTGGATTTACGTTGACACGTACCACCTACCTAAAGATTATTGCAGACCACGTACATCATGGCAATGGTTTTCCCTGATGGCAGTGTCTTCCACACAAAAAAAAAAAAAGGTATTTTAGTGTGTATCTGCCACACTTGCCTTGGACTCCAAATTCCCCAGATCTCAATCCAACTGAGCAATCCGATCCATGGAAGCCCCACCTCACAACTTGCAGGACTTAATAGATCTGCTGCTAATGTCTTGGAGCCAGATACCACAGGACACCTTCAGAGGTCTTGTGGTGTCTACATTATGATATATCTGTTTTGGAAGCATGAGCGGGGATCTATGCGATATTAGGCACATGTTTTAATGTTGTGGCAGATCAGCGTATGTCTACTGCAGTGGTTCTCAACCAAGGGTCCTGGGTCCACTAGGGAGCCTCAGCAAACTTCACATCCTGCAATATCAAAACGAGCCATGTTTGGAGCTTGATTAAATAAATGCTTTGTTTATAATGAGGAGGACATTGAAACTTGCAGGATTGACACTGTAATGATACAAAGACATCATGTCAAAATATGCAGCTTTAAAACTTATTGACTCCTGAAATGTAATAATGTTTAAAAATAATAACACCACTATTACATCATTAGTTGCAAAAACCACAGGAGCTATTCAAATTATTCAAACTAAGTATATCTTAAGTTTTCTACCTCATTTTACCATACTGTACAAACTACACTACACAGAATGCTGCATGATCCAACATCTTATATGGTGTGTGTGTGTGTGTGTGTGTGTGTGTGTGTGTGTGTGTGTGTGTGTGTGTGTGTGTGTGTGTGTGTGTGTGTGTGTGTGTGTGTGTGTGTGTGTGTGTGTTTGTTTTTGAGGGGTGGGGTGGGGGGCATAATTGCATCACAGAAGAGTATGGCAGTGATCGTAAACAAAAAAAGTGACAGGCTGACGATGACCAGACGATTACACAATAATCTGCGGCTCAGTTGTGCACTAGAAACGGCCAGTATGAAAGCACAATAGACATGCAGCTTTTTGTGCCACTTGTGCTCTGCTTAAGCATCAGGTGTGAAACGGGCATTACTGCATAGCAATGCTAAACATGATGGAATGAAAGTTAAAAACTGATATTAAAAAGAAAAATTTTACTATATTAATACATTACCTTTTCCTGAAAAATCCACCCAAGACAAGCCAAGGCAGTGAGATAGTAGTTTAAAACACTCAAACACATACTATTATAGTACATTTAAAGAGTTCTAAAACTGCATTTTTATGTCAAGCATAGTGATAAAGCACTGTGATAAACTGCAAAAGATTAATAAATGATTAAACATACAACATCTTTTGCAAAAACCTTAAATAAATTCCACTGTAGTGCCTTTCATCAACTTTAACACAACAGAACAAAGAATTGAATTATGTGCTTACCAAATACTAAGGCCAGACCATGTGACGTCCCTACAGCAATCACATTTGAAACAGTCTGCAAACACAAAAGCATTTCAGACATGAAGAAAAACATAATAATTAAAAAACACAAGAAAGTGAGAAATACTCACTATTGCTGTTGGCAAGCCAGCATCAACTTTATCCTGAAGAGAGATGTAAAGAGTAAAAGCACAGAATTAGAGTTAGAGCAACACAATTTCACAGGCATAGAGGAAATTTCTCTTGGAAGAGCCTCTGATTTATAGCTCTGAATTATTAAAACAGGATTGTGCACCATTCAGAAATTAATTGACAATGGCGGAATTTGAACTGGGGAATTAAATGGAATTGAATTAAATAAAAAATAAATAAAAAAAGATATGTATAACTGCTGTACAGTGTAGTTTTTAATAATACATTAATTATAAGTATAGTATAGTATAGTATAGTATAGTATAGTATAGTATAGTATAGTATAGTATAGACCGATGAGCCAAAACATTATGAAAACCTGCCTAATATGTTGTTGGTCCTTTGTGTGCTGCCAAAACAGCTGCGATCTACCGAGGCATGACTCCACAAGACCTCTGAAGGTGTCCAGTGGTATCTGGAACCAAGATGTTAGCAGCAGATCCTGTAGGCTGCGAGGAGGAGCCACCGTGGATCAAAATTGTTGGTCCAGCACAACCCCCAAATACTCAATTGGATTGAGCTTTGGGGAATTTGGAGGCCAAGCAACACCTTAAACTCTTCATCATGTTCCTCAAACCATTCCAGAACAATGTGTGCAGTGTGACGGTGCATTATCCTGCTGAAAGAGGCCACTTCCAACAGGGAACACCATTGTCATGAAGGGGTGTACCTGGTCTACACCAATGTTTAGGTAGGTGGCACATGTCAAATTTATGTCAAATTCCACATGAATGGCCGGACCCAGGGTTTCCCAACAGAATAGAGCATCACACTCCCTCCACCGGCTTGTCATCTTCCACAGTGCATCCTGATGCTGTCACTTACCCAAGTAAACATGCACAAATCTGCAGCTGTCCACATGATGTAAAAGAAAATGGGGCACATCAGACCAGACAACTTTCTTTCACAAGTTCTGATGCTCGCATGCCCATTGTAGGTACTTCCGGAGGTGGACAGTGCTCATCATAGGCATAGGCTATGCAGGCCCATACGCAGCAGAATGTGATGCACTGTGTGTTGTGACACATTCTTCCCTTAATCATCATTACAATTTTGTTTGACCATAGTAGACCTTCTGTTGGCTTGGACCAGACGGGATAGCCTTTGTTGCCCTCATTCAGGTCTTTATTCCTGCTCATTTCTCCTGCATCCAACACGTTAATTACGAGAATTGATAAAATGTTTGTTTACCATCTATTCTACTCAGACCTTAACATGTGGCTTTGTTAGGAGATGATCAATGTTATTTGCTTCACCTGTGACTAGTCATAATGTTTGGCTCATCAGTGTATAAGCAGTAGATAAGCAGTTTATGCATTATTGTACTTACCGCAGCAGATACTATTTGGGCTGAGATGCCTTTCAGCACACTGCGTCTAAGAACAGATCCATGTACTGTAGCATTATTTTCCATTGCTTTCCTCCTCCTGAGGTGAACATACAGACTAATTACTTAAAATATACTATAAAAAAACACTATATTCAATCACAAGCATGCATGACAACATTAATATAGAGCATGTGCTGTCAATGTGTAGCCAGGTAAAGAAAGTGTCCGTTCCTCTTTAAGTGTGTGCGGTCTCCACTGTCAGAGCTGGCCAGAGAAGAGGTCTCACAAGAGTGGGCATCAATGTTCTCTGTGTTCAAAAGACACGTATCCTCTAGAATAAATGGCTCATCCTCATCTTCAGGCTGAAAACAAAGGTTCTGACAATTAAAAAATGAAGTACAAACCCGATTCCAAAAATGTTGGGTCACTGTACATTGTGAATAAAAACAGAATGCAATGATGTGGAAGTTTCAAATTTCAATATTTTATTCGGAATACAACATAGATGACATATCAAATGTTTAAACTGAGAAAATGTATCATTTTAAGGGGAACATAAGTTGATTTTAAATTTCATGGCATCAACGCATCTCAAAAAAGTTGGGACAAGGCCATGTTTACCACTGTGTGGTAATTACAAGACAAGACAACTATGTTGTCCCATTCTTGTCTAATACAGGCTTCTAGTTGCTCAGCTGTCTTAGGTCTTCATTGTCGCATCTTCCACTTTATGATGCACCAAATGTTTTCTATGGGTGAAAGATCTGGACTGCAGGCTGGCCATTTCAGTACCCGGATCCTTCTTCTACACAGCCATGATGTTGTAATTGATGCAGTATGTGGTCTGGCATTGTCATGTTGGAAAATGCAAGGTCTTCCCTGAAAGAGACGACGTCTGGATGGGAGCATATGTTGTTCTAGAACTTGGATATACCTTTCAGCATTGATGGTGCCTTTCCAGATGTGTAAGCTGCCCATGCCACACGCACTCATGCAACCCCATACCATCAGAGATGCAGGCTTCTGAACTGAGCGCTGATAACAACTTGGGTTGTCCTTGTCCTCTTTAGTCCGGATGACATGGAGTCCCAGTTTTCCAAAAAGAACTTAAAATTTTGATTGGTCTGACCACAGAACAGTTTTCCACTTTGCCACAGTCCATTTTAAATGAGCCTTGGGCCAGAGAAAAACCTGCGCTTCTGGATCATGTTTAAATATGGCTTCTTTTTTGACCTATAGAGTTTTAGCCAGCAACAGCGAATGGCACGGTGGATTGTGTTCACCGACAATGTTTTCTGGAAGTATTCCTGAGACCATGTTGTGATTTCCATTACAGTATGTGATGCAGTGCCGTCTAAGGGCCTGAAGATCACGGGCATCCAGTATGGTTTTCCGGCCTTGACCCTTACCCACAGAGATTGTTCCAGATCTATTAATCTTTGGATGATATTATGCACTGTAGATGATGATAACTTCAAACTCTTTGCAATTATTCTCAGAGAATCTCCTTTCTGATATTGCTTCACTATTTTTGGCCGCAGCATTGGGGGAATTGGTGATCCTCTGCACATCTTGACTTCTGAGAGACACTGCCACTCTTTTTATACCCAATCATGTTGCCAGTTGATCTAATAAGTTGCAAATTGGTCCTCCAGCTGTTCTCTATATGTACATTTAACTTTTCTGGCCTCTTCCGGCCTCTTATTGCTACCTGTCCCAACTGTCCCAACTTTTTTGGAATGTGTAGCTCTCATCTGTGGTCCCCACCTCCTTCAAAAAATCCACTATCATCCCTGTCCCTAAGAACAGTAAACCCTCTTGCCTAAATGACTATCGTCCAGTGGCTCTCACGTCTATAGTCATGAAGGTCTTTGAGAGACTCATTAAAAACACCATTTGCGCCTTCATTCCTGGCACTTTGGACCCTCTTCAGTTTGCCTATCGTCCCAATAGATCGACTGAAGATGCCATCTCTCATGTCCTCCACTCCTCCCTCAAGATTCAAGAGTTTTATTTTTCAGTCACTCACATTGACAGCAAATGTGGGAACTACGTAAGGCTGCTATTTATTGACTATAGCTCAGCCTTTAACACCATAGCTCCCATTTTTTCCAGCACTTTAGACACAGTTGCTCCCCGGCGCTTAAAGAAGATTAAAGAAAATAGTCCAACGCCGTGGTACAATGAGCACACCCGGCCCTTAAAACAGTAGCCAGAAAAATGGAGCGCAGCTGGAAGAAAACAAAATTAGAGATTTTTCGTAATTCATGGAAAGAGAGCATGATCGCATACAGAAAGGCCGTAAAACTGCTAGATCTGCTTATTTCTCGACTCTCTTAGAAGAAAACAAACACAACCCTAGGTATTTATTTGATACAGTGGCTAAGTTAACCAAAAATAAAGCTTATACTTCTGATGGTTGTAAACAGCACAGCAGTAATGACTTTATGAACTTCTTTACGTGTAAGATCGATAATATTAGGAAGAAAATTATAACCATGCAGCCGTCTACTATAGTGTCACATGAGACAGAGCATTGTTGTCACTGAGAAAAAATTACATTCATTCACTGCTATAGGAGAGGAAGAATTGGCTAAACTCGTTAAATCATCTAAATCAACAACATGTATGCTCTAACCCTATACCGACTAGGCTATTAAAAGAGATGCTACCAGAGGTCATAGATCCTCTTCTTAATATCATTAACTCATCTTTGTTATTAGGATATGTACCAAAACGTTTAAGTTGGCTATTATCAAACCACTTATTAAAAACCTCAACTTGATCCTACAGAATTAGTCAATTATAGGCCGATCTCAAATCTACCCTTCCTGTCAAAAATACTGGAAAAGGCAGTGTCTTCACAATTATGTTCCTTTTAGAAAGAAATGGTATCTGTGAGGATTTCCAGTCAGGATTTAGACCGTATCATAGTACTGAGACTGCTCTCATCAGAGTTACAAATGATTTACTCTTATCATCCGATCGTGGTTGTATTTCTCTATTAGTGTTACTCGATCTTAGCGCTGCATTCGATACTATCGACCACAACATTCTTTTGAATAGACTCGAAAATTATGTTGGCATTAGTGGAACTGCATTGGCATGGCTTAAATCATACTTATCTGACCGTTATCAGTTTGTAGCAGTAAATGAAGAGATGTCACACCGATCACAAGTTCAGTATGGAGTACCGCAGGGCTCGGTGCTAGGACCGTTGCTCTTCACCCTGTACATGCTACCACTGGGAGATATCATTAGGAAGCATGGCATTAGTTTTCACTGTTATGCTGACGATACTCAGCTCTATATTTCTTCACGCCCTGATGAAACTTACCAATTCACAAGATTAACGGAATGCATAGCTGATATAAAACATTGGATGTCTAGTAATTTCCTGCAACTTAATTCAGAAAAAACTGAAATTTTAATTATTGGACAAAAAAACTCTGCAAGTAGTAACCTAGAATACTGTCTAACACTCGATGGCTGCTCTGTCAAGTCCTCGCTCGTCGTCAGTTAGGAACCTGGGTGTGCTCTTTGATACCAATCTTTCATTTGAAAGCCACGTTTCTAACATCTGTAAAACTGCATTCTACCATCTTAAAAATATATCTAAATTACGGCACATCCTTTCGATGCAAAATGCTGAACAGTTAATTCATGCGTTCATGACCTCAAGGCTAGATTACTGTAATGCTTTACTGGGTGGTTGCCCTGCTCACTTAATAAACAAACTCCAGCTGGTCCAAAACGCAGCAGCTCGAGCTCTTACTAGAACAAGGAAGTATGACCATATTAGCCCGGTTCTGTCAACACTTCATTGGCTCCTATTAAACATTGAATAAATTTTAAAATCTTGCTTATTACTTACAAAGCACCAAATGGTTTAGCTCCCAGTACTTGAGCGAACTCTTAACGCATTATACTCCATCACGTCTATTGCGGTCTCAAAACTCTGGCCAGTTGATAATACCTAGAATATCAAAATCAACTGCAGGCGGTCGATCCTTTTCCTATTTAGTGCCTAAACTTTGGAACAGTCTTCCTAGCATTGTTCGGGAAGCAGACACACTCTGTCAGTTTAAATCTAGACTAAAAACGCATCTCTTTACTATGGCTTACACATAAAACATTATCAATTTCTATTACTCAAATCAGTAAATGATTGTCAGGCTGCATTAACTAGGTCAGCCGGAACCGGGAACACTTCCCATAACACCTGATGTACTCATTACATCATAAGAAGAATGGCATCTACGCTAATGTTAGTCTCTCTGTTTATCCCGAGGTTTACTGCAGTCAGCCGGATCCAGGCCGTATCCAGATCAGATGGTGGACCAGCGCCTGGACATGACCAACGCATCCCTGAAGTGTCTGCAGAGAACATGTCAAATAAACTCCCCCCATAAATGCTGCATCGACACGATATCCTCATTAAACCCGTCTTCAGCGTGACGACTCCAATCTCTCGAATAATCTAACAAATATCTATTTGCCTAATATGAATTAAGAGACCTGCTATGTTGCCAGAATTATAATCATACACTGTTTGTTCGTCGGCCAGAGGAGAACTGGCACCCCGACTGAGCCTGGTTTCTCCCAAGGTTTTTTTCTCCATTCTGACCCTGAAGGAGTTTTGGTTCCTTGCCACCGTTGCCTCTGGCTTTTGGCTTGCTCAGTTGGGGACACCTAAATTTCTTCTATATTACCGATCTGCCCACATTGACGCTATATGATACTTGAAATTAGCTGGATAACATCACCGTTTCACCAGAACGGCTGTACAAATTCTGTTGCATTATTTTACTTTTAACAATGTGAAGCTGCTTTGAAACAATTGGACTTGTTAAAAGCGCTATATAAATAAAGGTGATTTGATTTGATTTGATTAAGCTAACCGCCAAACTCCTGGATCTCGGCCTGAATTGTTCTCTCTGACACTGGATTGAAGACTTCCTCACTGGCAGGCCTCAGGTGGTGAGAGTAGGCCAGTTCACCTCCACCTCCATCACCCTGAGTGTGGGAGCTCCACAGGGCTGTGTCCTGAGTCCCCTGCTCTACTCTCTCTACACACATGACTGTTTGTCCACACACAGCTCCAGCTCTATCATCAAATTTGCTGATGATACTGTTGTCCTGAGCCTCATTTCCAACAACAATGAGATGGCATACTTGGACAAGGTGGAGCATCTAACATCATGGTGCCAGGACAATTGTCTCTCTCTGAATGTTGGCAAGACCAAAGAAAACATTGTGGACTTCAGGAAGAGACAGCAACAGACATACTCCCCTCTCATGATCAGCGGGTCACCAGTAGAGAGAGTGAGCAGCTTCAAGTACCTGGGTGTAAACATCTCCGAGGACCTGACCTGGACTGCTCACATTCAGACACAGGTGAAAAAAGCCAAGACTGTACCACCTGCGCCAGCTGAGGAAATTCAGGGTTTCACCAGCTATCCTGAAAACGTTCTATTTAGGGGCGATAGAAAGTGTATCAACTCAGTGCATCACAGCGTGGTATGGGAACAGCACCAGTCATGACTGCAAAGCCCTGCAAAGAGTCGTGCGCTTATCCGAGCGTATCTCAGGGTCAGCTCTCCCGTCTCTGCAGGACGTCTACACCAAATGCTGCAAAGGTAGAGCTACTAAAATCATCAAGGACTCTAATCACCCTGCAAACCCTCATTTCACGCTGCTGCCATCTGATAAGCGCTTCCGAAGCCTGATGGCCAAAACTGAGAGACTCAGGAGGAGCTTCTTCCCCCAGGCCATCCGACTCCTGAACTCATCAGGTCACTTAACATCACGTGACCATCGATATACTGACATTGCACTGCACTTTCTGTTCTCGTTGTTACTGTGTAACAACCTGTTATAAACCTGTTTGTACATTATACTCTTTATACATTGGTTAACCACATATTTATAAGTCTACAGTTTACTCACTGCACAGTCTACTTCACTTATTTTATTCCACTTCTTTATTTTTATTTTTTCTACTTGACTTATTTATAATTCTACAGATATATATATATATATATATATATATATATATATAGTACTTTTTTATTCTATTTCTATTATAATTTCCTCCTTGTGTTTTTAACTGTGAATTTGCACTGTCCATGGAGCGGACCTGTTTACATTTCACTGCCGGTTGTATATTCTGTATATAACTGTGTATGTGATAAATAAAACTCTTGAATCTTGAATCGTGAAATCCAAAATGAGCCAATATTTGGCATGACATTTCAAAATGTCTCACTTTCATCATTTGATATGCTATCTATATTCTATTGTGAATAAAATATAAGTTTATGAGGTTTGTAAATGATTGCATTCCATTTTTATTCACAATTTGTACAGTGTCCCAACTTTTTGGGAATCGGGTTTGTATGTTAAAACAAATACACTACTACAAAATGAAGACTATAAATCTTACCATTTAAAAAAAAAAAAACTATTTGTATTTATTTACTATTTGTATTGCAAACTCAAAAAAACAAAACAAAAACAAAAACATGGTAGCTCCAAATATTACCTTTAGCTATTTTTTGGTTTGTGAAATACAGCTATAATAGGAAAGAAGCATACATGCTTTACCAGTGAAAAGTTTAGACAAATATAGCTGAATTTTCAGATGATCATGGCCTAAAGGCTTATTCTTGCAGTTAGTTTTGTAGATTACTATTCAAATATTTGGGGTCAGGGAGATTGGTTTTAATATTTTTTATGTTTATATTTGTTTTGATAATGCTTTAAATCAATCAAATAAGACAATATACATATTTACAATGTTACAAAATATTTATATTTCAAATAAATGCAGTTTGTTTAAACTTCCTAGTATTCATTAATGCATCCTTTAAAATGTATAAAAGTTTCCACAATAATATTAATCAACAGACCGTTTTTATAGTAATAAGATGTCTAAAATCCAATCAGATTTCTGTAGGATCAACTCTGCCATCAAAGGAATAAATTACATTGTATTACTGTTTTTATTGTATCTTTTAATCAAATAAATGCAGCTTGTGCCCAAAACTTTGACTAGTATATCTGCAAATCTAATAGGGTATTGTAAGACTATAAAGGTAAAAGAGAACCTGACATACTGACCTCATTCAGGATGCTCTCCAGAGTCGGAGGTGTGTCCACTTGAGGGATGTCAAACTCTTTATCATCAATCTAAGAGGTAAATACATGCTTAATATTAATACATACGTGTATCAGTAGCACGATGCCTGCAATGACTGTGAATACTGCAGGCTTCTTACCACACATACTGTACATAATAACGGCTTAACATTTAAAATAACACTAACATTTACAAAAACATATGACATAAATCAAGAACTAATTGACTAAGAAAAACAAAAACGCATTAAACGCATGAGTAAAGTGTCATTAAGGACCATACGAAGCTTGTTAAAATAATTAACTAAATGAAACAGAACCATACAGACAAATACTGAGGCAGCTCAGTCTTACCGCCTCTATTTCCATTAAATTGAGCTGTGAGGACGCAGAAACAAGACTGCGACTGTCTGGAGATTCAGCCATTATACAGTGTAAGATCAGCTGTCGGGTCCAGTATCATTTATATGATATGTTTATCAGCTTTAGTCATAATGCTCTGCAGCAGCAGTCTACATCCTTGATCGTGTCGGAAGAGGTGGGACTTAACGGCATACGTAAACATTCCACTTCCTGTTTTGGAAATAATGGTAAGACACTATAAAACCGCAAAAGACGTGAAACTGAAGTTTTACAAGCCTAGTAGTGAAAAGAACATTTAAACTTAACGCAAAACAAACATAAAATTGCATGCAAAAATAATAATATAATAATAATTATAGACACCGATATTGTACGATGTAATTAAAATGAACATTGTATTGTAATACAGTGTGACAATACAATGTTCATTTTAATTTATTTAATTTTATTTTTGTTAAATAATAAATAATGAATTTTCTTTTATTTTTATTTTTGTTTTACTTTTATTTTTTACTACTAGGCTTGTAAAACTTCAGTTTTACGTATTTTGCGTTTTTATAGTGAAACAAAACTGCATGTATTCAAATGTATTCATAAGTTTTATCTTTTCGGACCCTACAAAATAGAAATAATAATAAAAACTTATATGATTTCTTTTTTAAATAAGAAGTAATTTATTTACAATTAGACTACATATCATGACTCGACTAATAGACCACAAAGACTGCTAGTATGACTGCTAAATAGTTCTTAATTATTACAAATAGCTTCACTGTAAAAAATGTCAGGCCTCTCCAATTGAAAATTTTCTAGTGACTGGTCACAATCTAAATTTTTCATTTGGCCAAATTGAATTTCTGTGAATTGATACAATTTAATTCACAGAAATTCAAATTGGCCAACTAAAAAAAAAAAAAAAAAAAAAAAATAGATGTGACCAGTCACTAGAAAATGTTCAATTTGAGACCTTTTTTTTTTACAGTGTTTTTTTAGTAGTAGCCCATGTATAGCTTCTCCACTGAATAATATTTACGTTTAACCAGTGTTTTATTGCAGAGGTTTGCTGCCCCCATGCGTTTATGATTACAATAGGCCTGCAATTATTCCATTTGTTGATCTTACTGTACTTTAGGCTACACATAATTTCTTGAAAATGTTTGCCTAATTTGGAAACGAGTACATGGCACTGTGAAATAGTTTGTATTGGCTTTTGTGACAATTAAACAATTTTCATATAGTGTAGGCTATAATTAGACACATGGGATTTAGATCCCTATTATACATAACTCCATATAAT
This sequence comes from Paracanthobrama guichenoti, assembly GCA_018749465.1. Lineage (NCBI taxonomy): Eukaryota > Metazoa > Chordata > Actinopteri > Cypriniformes > Gobionidae > Paracanthobrama > Paracanthobrama guichenoti. The sequence goes on from CM031943.1 coordinate 24,207,436, forward strand.
TATATTATAGCCCACCAACTATTCCTTATAGCAGTACATGGCTTTCACACTTCTTTTTCACACAGTGCTCTCCATTTAAATAACAGTTTAGTTTATAAATAATTGAGTCAGATTTACTGTCACATCAGTCTAAATTGCAGTGATAGTGACAGTGAACAACCTAACTGCTTATGAAACTGTAGGGTAATTATACCATAGTGTATAATGCATGAGCTAGATATGGTACACTAACCCATCCTTTGTTAATGAGAGACCTTTTCCTCTTTTCATCTGCTGGCAGAGATACACCAGAGACAGCAGGCAAATGTCAACCTCGTCATTTTATTGCTCTGAAAAAAGGATACTGGTTCTGTGCGGTAATGACAGACCTCACATTGTTACTGTTCCATTCAGTTCCTTTCTGATATGCGGAAGAGGTGTGAAAATATAATTCCAGCAGGGCAGTTACTGTATCTGATTAATGCTAAACAATCAGCAGTGTTCATTTGTTGTCTGTGAGACACCACTTTCTCTCATTTAGAGACATTTCTGTTTTCAGGGTTAAATGCAGGAGAAGTATTTGATTGCTAATCACAGATGGATGATCGTACGTAGCTCTCTGTTTGGCTGAAGGAAGATCTGGAGAGGAATCCAAAGACAGGGTGGTGTTTCTGGCTCTGATTCACGGTCACCCTCATGCACATATTTAGAACCAGCATCTCCAAATAGGCTACTTTTCAAAACGAAAAGACTGCACAGACTGGTCCAAGATCACTTTAAGACCAGATTTCTGTTCATGCAATTGTATTGTAGCTATAATGCATTGCAGTCTAGACCCATTCTAGCTATCTATTACAATTTCATTTGTATAGTGATACACGAGAGACTGTACTTTTTTTTTTTTTTTTTTTCTTGGCAATGATTTTGCAATGATGAAACCCTCCCCATTACATGGCTTGGGACAAACACACACACACACACACACACACACACACACACATTCACACCTACAGACAAATTAGCATCTTGTGGGGGAAACTGGACCACCTGGAAGAAACCCACACAGACCAAGAGAGAACATGCAAACTCCACACAGAAAGGACTCCTGGCTCAGCTGGGACTCGAACCAGGGACCTTCTTGCTGTGAGGTTTTTCTTTGAACTAAGTTTCTCGTTTTGTTAACTTACTTGAAACTTGCAGCCTTCATGAGAGACTTAATTCCAAAACAATAAAAAAATAATAATAAAAAGCACGGATTTAAAGTCACAAAAATTATTTTGGAAAAAGGGTCCAAAATATTAATGACTAATCTTGCACAACACAGATTTCGGATGAAGATGCCATGAAGTGTCTAGCATATACATTGGGAAGTTAGTTCAGATATCATAATCATGACGATGCCTACAAAGCAATTTTGGCCTGTAACTGTAAAAAATATATATATATTATATTATATAGATAATTATATTTCTCTCACCCTCTCCCTCTCAGCAATCATAATAATTACAGCATAAATTAGATTAATTGTCTTCAAATATATACTGGAGAATGTATGCAGTGTGAGTTTTCTTTCAAATGCATGATCGTTGAAGCCACCCACATCAACCACAAGGCAATTCTTTCAAAAGCATTTTAACATAATTGTAATTATGAGGAGGCAGGGTTATGGTTAGGGTTTTTTTAAGGACAATATCAACCTCTTCAGAAATCCAGCTGCATATATTTAAAAAGAGACAAAGAAAAGAGTTTCAGTCTGCTGTTACATATTGCTCTGTGCTCCATATGCACCTGAGAAAATCCAAGGTGATTTGTCCACATTGGACATTCAAGAGAGATCAGACTTGAGATGTAGCCAACATTGCAAGAGTAAGAGAAGGTGAATCTGTCAATGGTACATTGGAAATTGAAATCGGAAATGTCTCCATGGTGACACACACACACACACACACACACACACACACACACACACACACACACACACACACACGAGTATTCTGGCCATGATTCACGATTCACATCCAAGGTTATTCTCACTGGCTGTCTAGATCAAGCCAGCTGAGTCAATCTATTATTCATGATTCAGTTTCAGAGTTCATTCAGAGTCTTGATAGAATTCGCCAAAACCTGTAGATCACCTGACAGAACAGGTTCTCTTTGCAAAAACTTCTGTTCTGTTCATCCCGGAAAGAAAGTGTCCCTTTAGCTCAGTTGCCATATAATAAGGTGATGACTGGCATGCAAGGTGTAATCTGAAAAACCCAAAATGAGCCTGAGATCTTAAAATGAGAGCAGCATTAAAGAGAGAGAGAGATGAGTGAGGCAGAAATGCTGATCAGAGGATGGACTGATAAAAAAAGAGGCGAGCAGACGGGACTGGCGGAGAAAAACTGACAGAGTCAAAGGCAATAAAAGCAACACCGAGAGCAAAGAGGTTTCACCTCATCACATGTGTTTAAATATGGAAAAAAGAGAGTAAAACAGAAAAACTAAGCAAATTTGTGACACTAATTATGGAACTAGATCACAAAAGATTTCCTTTCTTACAACGACACACAAAAAGATACTTGTTGGAACATTCCCAAAAATTGAATTTATCAAATATTCAAAAGTTCATGGTAACACTTTAGAATAATGGTCATTATTTAACATTAGTTAACATGAATTAATAATGAACTGCACTTATAAAAGATTTATTTATATTTGTTAATTTCAACATTTACTAATACATTGTTAAAATCTTGTTAACATTAGTTAATGCACTGTGAACTAACATGAACAAACCATGAACGGCTGTATTTTTATTAACTAACGTTAACAAAGATTAACAAATACAGTAACAAATGAACTGCTCATGGTTAGTTCATGTTAGTTAATACATGAACTAATGTTAACTAATGACCATTATTCTAAAGTGTTACCAAGTTCATGTCAATTTCTCAGTTTTTCATATTTTCACTTAAAATGTTATGTGGATAATCACTCAAAATGTTATGTGGAACTTGGATATACCTTTCAGCATTGATGGTGCCTTTCCAGATGTGTCAGCTGCCCATGCCACACGCACTCATGCAACCCCATACCATCAGAGATGCAGGCTTCTGAACTGAGCACTGATAACAACTTGGGTTGTCCTTGTCCTCTTTAGTCCAGATGACATGGAGTCCCAGTTTTCCAAAAAGAACTTCAAATTTTGATTCGTCTGACCACAGAACAGTTTTCCACTTTGCCACAGTCCATTTTAAATGAGCCTTGGCCCAGAGAAAACGCCTGCGCTTCTGGATCATGTTTAGATATGGCTTCTTTTTTGACCTATAGAGTTTTAGCCGGCAACAGCGAATGGCACGGGGGATTGTGTTCATTTCAAAATGTCTCACTTTCATCATTTGATATGTTATCTATATTCTATTGTGAATAAAATATAAGTTTATGAGATTTGTAAATTATTGCATTCCTTTTTTATTCACAATTTGTACAGTGTCCCAACGTTTTTGGAATCAGGTTTGTATTTTCACCTCATCACATGTGTTTAAATATGGGAAAAAAGTAAAACAGAAAAACGAAGCGAATTTGTGACACTAATTATGTTACTAGATCACAAAAGATTTCCTTTCTTACATTGACGCACAAAAAGATGCTTGTTGGAACATTCCCAAAAAAATAGAATTTATCAAATATTCAAAGGTTGAAAATGTTATGTGGATAATATAATTTATACTGACAACAATATTTAGCATTATATACAGTTATGTGAAAATGTTAGGACATCCTATTGAATTCCATGGTTTTCTGTATCAGGACATAATAAAAAATCATCTAGTGCTTGGCAGGTCTTAAAATTTGGAAGATAAAACCTCAAATGAACAACAACACATGACATATTACACTGTGTCATTACTTATATAACAAAAATAAAGTCAAGATGGAAAAACCATGGGTGACAAAGTTAGGACACCCTATCATTCAATTGCCTGTAGATCCACTTTTAGCAGCAATAACTTGAAGTAATCGTTTTCTGCATGATTTATCAGTCTCTCACATTATTCTGTGGTCCACTTTTTACAACATTGCTTCAGTTTGTTGAGGTTTGTGGGCATTTGTTTATGCACAGCTCTTGTCACAGTATTTCTCAGTCAGGATGAGGTCTGGACTTTGACTGGGCCATTGCAACACCTTCATTATTTTCTTTTTCAGCCATTCTGTTGTAGATTTGCTGGTGATCTTTGGATCATTGTCCGGTTGCATGACCCAATTTTAGCCAAGCTTTAGCTGTTGGACAGATGGTCTCACATTTGACTCTAGAATACTTTGGTATACAGAGGAGTTCATGGCTGACCCAATGACTGTGAGGTGCCCAGGTCCTGTGGCTACAAAACAAGCCCAAAATCATCACCCCTCCACCAGCATGCTTGACTTTTTGTATGAGGTGTTTGTGCTGATATGCTCTTTTGGTTTTCACCAAACTTGGCACTGTGCATTATGGCCAAACATCTCCACTTTGGACATTGTTCTAGAAGTCTTATAGTTTGTTCAGATGCCAGGAGAAAAGGCTTTCTCCTGGCAACCCTTCCAAAAATGCCATATTTGACCCATCTTTTTCTAATTGTACTGTCATGAACTTTAATATTTAACATGCTAACTGAGGCCTGTAGAGTCGAAGGTGTAGTTATTGGGTTGTCTGCCATTTGTTTGAGCATTACACAGCTGATCTTAGGGTGAATCTGGTGATCGGTAAATCAAAGGCATTTGATTAGCAGTGCCTGACCATTACTTAACCTCTTAATTCCTATGTTAACAGTAAGGGTGTCCTAACTTTGTCACTCATGGCTTTTCCATTTTTGCTTTATTTTTGCTAAATAAATAATGACACGGTGTGATATGTCATGTGTTGTTGTTCATCTGAGGTTTTATTTTCCAAATTAAGACCTGCCAAGGACTAGATGATTTTTTATTTAATTTTTTTATATGTCCTGATACAGAAAACCATGGAATTCAATAGGGTGTCCTAACATTTTCACATGACTGTACATTCACAAGCTACGCAATGCTCGTTCCCATTATCTCAGGTAACCATGGTTTATTTTAGTAACCGGAGGGTTCCTTTTCGATACAGTTCACAGTTCAAACGCATTCTGTCAATGTTCTTCTGACGGGAAAGACATGAAGACTCCCGTCGAGAGGCCACAGGTGGAGGCTCCACAGCTCGAGTTGGGGATGCCAAATTGGCCCCTCCGCCTGAGAAAGGAGGTCCCTCCTCAGCAGGAATGGCCATGGGGCTGCTGACAGCAGCCAAACTATCACGGCTGGTTCTGCCAGAGTGGTGCCATGAGTAAAACCAAGCATCTGTCCTCCCTGATTTGGTTAAAGACCTGTGGGAGCAGAGCTACTGGAAGGAAGGTGTATTGCTCTCTCTGAGCAGCACACCAACTTGTTCAGTGGACGAGACATGAGACCCCCTTGCACGCCCAATCGTTTAGGGCATTAGTGGCGCACAGGGCGAGGTCGGTTGACGCAGCTTCTTGAAGGCCACCGGGTCAGGTTCTTGCCCAGTGCCCTGGAGAAGTTTGGCCTGGTAAACCTGAAGGACCACCATTGTATAAAGGGCAGAACCAGCCTGGCCATTCTCGGCATTATGCTCTGGCTGCTAGCGCAGATGTCGCTCTGCATGGCCTGGATGGGTGGGAGACTTTAGTCTTCTAGCCGAGGGCAGTGGGTGGGCAGAGAAGTGCAGCGGGGCAACTTCCTCCAACAGGGGAAGTTTAGTATAACCCTTTTCCTCCGTGCTGTCAACTGTGGTGAGGGACACCCTGAAGAGGGTTAATGGACGGACAATGGGCGCACCACGTAATTTCTTTGTAGACCTCCAGGAAGAATGGGGCTGGTCGCTGATGTTAGACAGGCTCTTCTGGAGCCGACTAGTCCAAGCTGAACTAAGAGTGTAAAAGGCAGGAACGCTCTCTTTAAGAAAAGTGATCCACGAGCGTGGCAGTGAAAGACTCATGCTTTCGCAGTACGAGCAGTGTGCTCATCCGAGGGAAGAAGGGGAGCCCTGCATGAGCCACACTCGTGGTGTGACATTTTGCAAAAAACATTGCGTAATTTGCTCTTTTAGGTTTAAAATTTGATCTTTTGGCTTTCGCCGTGAAATTTGCTCTGCTGCTTTTACCAGAAAGCTGCTGGGGAGAAGCACTGAGTTAGCTGTGATGCGCTACAGGTAGCGAGTAGAGAGGCTAGAGCATTCGGAGTCAGCGAAGAGATGATCTTTGCACTGAAGGAGAAAAATTCTGTTTTAAAATTGCTTTCAGCACAACTTAAATAAGCAGTCGGCCCGCCCATTTTGTCTGGCTGAAAAGCCATTTGCCTGTGCAGTTGCACAGAAATTAATCAATCAGGCTTCAATATTCAGAGAAAACAGACTTTCTCCATAAGTGTCAGAACACTGACGCAATGCGAGTGAACCGTATCGAAAGGGAACGTCTTATGGGATGGTAAATGTCAACATCATTATCTCAATTCACTGCAAGACAAAACAGCATAGGAGAGAGGGCAGAAACATACATTTCTAATCGAAACTCAAGACAGAATAACTCACTAAATGTTATGTACATGCTAAATGTTAGAACGGAGAAACACCCGAAGGAATCAGATATCATTTCATCTGGCTGAATGAAGAGAGCTGTAAAATTCATGGAGAATTCTCTGGTAGACTGTTAATTGAGCAGGGCCAGTTTTAACACAGGACCAGAGATACTAATTGGCCTTCCAATGTCCCTAGAGGAACAGAAGGAATAAGGTGTGTGTGTGTGTGTGTGTGTGTGTGTGTGTGTGTGTGTGTGTGTGTGTGTGTGTGTGTGTGTGTGTGTGTGTGTGTGTGTGTGTGTGTGTGTGTGTGTGTGTGCGTGTTTTTGTAACATATCAGGACACAAATGTGTATAATGGGTATGACACAGGTATTACAAGGAGAGGGTGACTTATGATGACATTACCCATGTCCCCATTTTTCAAAAGGCTTATAAATCATACGGAATGAGTTTTTTTGGGAGAAAGTAAAAGTGTGCAGTTTCCTGTGATGGGTAGGTTTAGGGGTAGGGGCAGTGTAGGGGGATAGAAAATACGGTTTGTACGGTATAAAAACCATTACGCCTGTGGAATGTCCCCACATTTCACAAAAACAAACATGTGTGTGTGTGTGTGTGCGTGCATGTGTGCGTGTCAGAGAAAAAGTAACAAAGGGAAAGATAGACAGAAAGAAAGAGCAAACGCATTATAATTTTAACCAAGGGCTGAAGCAGGCAAACCAAACCCACTGATCCTTCAAAAGGGAAACATGCTTTCTCAAAAATCTGTTTCTTCACAAGTTCATAAGATATTGATGTTTATGCAATATACTTCTTTATTTGATGCAATACTTAATAGATGAGTTGATGATATTGATGTTTATGAAATATACTCCTTTATACGATGCAATACTTAAAGGATTAGTTCACTTCAAAATGAAAAACAACGATGTCGGATGATTTTGAAGTTGGAGATGGAGTTTTTTTTTTTTTTAAAGGGCGTTGGTATTAGTCTTTGCACGTTCGCTTGGGGCAGTACTTCTGGCCTACGTCTAGCATAACGTTTCTGATGTGATTGCGCAATCCGTGGCACGAGGCAGAGCAAAAGTATATAAATGTTTATTTTTTTCTTGAAAATAACAGAAGGTTTCGCTAGATGAGACCCTATTCCTCATCTGGGATCGTGCAGAACCTCTAAAGCCATTCAAAGCGCTTTGAAACTGCATTGATTTGGATCTTCAACATTTTGGTTGCCATTGAAGACCATTGTGTGGAGAAAAATCCTGAAATGTTTCCTCAAAAACGAAATTCCGTTTCGACTGAAGAAAGAAAGACATGAACATCTTGGATGAGATGGGGGTGAGTAAAATATCAGGACATTTTCATTTTAAAGTGAACTAATCCTTTAACAGATGAGAAAAAATGTATGTAATAGTAATATATACATTTTACATCAGCAAGATGTCAGACGTTGGTATATGTCTATATCAGGGTCCAAATAATTGTATTTTTCTAAAGCATTCCTTGAAAATTTTGCAAAATGCAGTCATCACATCATAATCATGATGATTCTGTATATTGCTGACCACATTGTTGTGTTTAACAAAATTTACTTACATTAATTAGAATTCATATTCCGTAAAGCATGTAAACATACTAACCCATTTGTCATAACTCAGTTAAGGCAAATATTCCAGTTTCTAAAAATCTGAATTATATAGCTGACATAATCATTAGAGTCATGTAAACATCATGTGTAGAAAATAAATGCACTGCAACTAAACATCTGTGTATAAAGGTAATTCTGGGGTGTGTTATATACATAAATAAAAGTGTGAAAAGTTGAACTGGTGAAGAGGGAAACAGCATTTAAATCACATGAAACATTATGTTTTTTGAAAATGTAAAAATGCTGAATTTTCTGTGATGTGTGGGTTTAGGGGTAGTGGACAGAATATTGTACATGCAGTATAACAATCATTATGTCTGTCCCCATAAAACATGAAAACCCAATATGACTTTATTGGCTGGATAAAGCCATTTGGTGAACAAAGTCAATTTGACAAAACAAAGTAGAGAGACCTTACAATCTAAATGTAATGTAAATGTAACATTTTTAAGTTTTCTCAACAATTCCTTTACAGTACAGGAAAAAAATGCCTGTGTCTTAGTTTATTCTGAATATATACAGGAATAATTTGATAACTCTAAAGCATGTAAACAGATTGGACTACGGGATTAAACAAAATATGGACATGTAAACATGGACATTTATTTTTCATCATGCATCTTGTTATTTAAGCAAAATTTTAATAGTAAACCATGATACTGAATGTCCCTCTGCTCTGATTTCTGATTCTATAAAAATACGGAAAGACATCCAGATCCATTTGTCACTTCTTAGAGAAATGGGTTTCTTTCAGCTGAAAGAGAACCACCATTTCTACAGAAATGTAATAATCTGTCAGTCACATGACTGGACTTAAGCTTTTTCCTATAAGACTTCTAAGACCAGCTGTTCCATACAGCACAGACCATTTAATTCAGAGAGCTGACCACTTTTGTACTCCTAAGAATAAGTGTATTTGTGTGTACATATTCTGGTGTGTACGTTTAGTACTAGACATGTATGCGTGAGCAGCTCCTCGGTTAGATCTGAGATAATCCTCCTTCAAAATACCTTTTCCAGCTGAATGCGTCTCTCTTCTTCACAGCTCAGCTTGTCAAAGAAACCTGTCTGCACATCAGTGCACACAGCTGGGTACCACTTTAGCTGGGATACTCTCCCAAGCTGCAATGACAAAGGAATATATGTCTTTATTGTTCAGTCACATTTATCTCAATAATTATTAGTGAAGATAGAAAAGTGTTTGCAGACATTTATTGAAAACAAGCTTTAACACAACTAAATGGCAAAAACAGTCTTTGATGTAATTAATTTAGATTTCTCATTTTCAAGAATTGGGACAGAAGTCATGTTGTCACTGGTGTTTTTTTATTTTTTATTATTTAATTTATTGATTATTATAATTCATAACGTTATAATAATAAACAGACCAAATAGCATCTATGTTGCAAAATTCTTCAATTAGGAAAAGATCAAATCTTCAATTTTTTAACCTATAAAACAGCTCTACAGAAGACATTACAGTGTCATTATTCAGATCAATTCAACTTCAAGTACAGTTAAATGATTTACTGAATATTCATTGTCTTTAAGCCCCTTTGATTATTCAATAATAATAATAATTATTATTATTATTATATTCTTATATAAAAATGCATTTAATATGCAAACATCAGATGACTGCTTTCATGATTTTTGTGTTATAACAACAACAAAAAAGTGAATGTTTTACTCAATACATTGGTGCATACTAGACGAATATCTAAATATGTTACAATTTAACAATAAATACACCAACTCATCACCTGCACAAGGTTCATGGGAAAAGTAACAAGTCTGAATAAAATGGTAACATCTTGTCCTGGCTTTGGTGTACTGGATGGGTTTGGGTTGCAATGATGGGATGATGCATCAGTAGTTTGCAAACTGCATTAGAGAAAAGTATCTTCTAAATGACTTCTTACATTCAAAATATTAACATCATGTTTATCACACTATTCTCTGTTCAATCATAAAATGCTCTCACTGTCAATCAGTTGTAAACTTCTCTTTCAACAGCCAGTCAGACAGGGCCATCGGTTCACACATGACTGGCTCTTTTAGCTTTGGTTTGGTCTTAGTGTGGCTCTTTATCCCTGGTTTACCTTCTTCTGTCTCCATGGCTTATCTTCACAGGAGTGTGGAAAGAGGCTGTGAGCCACCACAACTCCTCCCAGAACATGCACAAAGCCATTCATTACAATGGCTTTACCCATCACTCTGGTGAAATCTGCTAAAGCTGTAGTATCCCAAAGCACACAAAAAGGCCAGTTAGCTCAGGAATTTTATGGGATATTTAGCGAAGCATGAATTTATTTAAAACTCCTGTGCCTTTTGTTAAAATAAATAAGCAATGATAAATTCCTGAGACCCAAAGAATAATTTCCACAAATGTTTAAAGGGCACCTATTATGCCCCTTTTTTAAGATGCAATATAAGTATCAGGTGTCCCCAGAGTGTGTCTGAGAAGTTTCAGATCAATATTCCTAATATACCATTTTGAAAATGGCAGTTTTTGAGGTTGAGAAAAATTAGTTGTTTTCTGTGTGTCTCCTTTAAATGCAAATGAGCTGCTGCTCCCCGCCCCCAAAGGGCGGAGCCTTCGCAGTGAACACCAGTGAACATGCCAATGAAAACTGAAACATGATACATTTGGCTTTGATTATCATCTCTATCGCAGACACGCTCACGTGACATCATCATGAAATATTATCATCTGCATGCGTTTTAAAGCCATATCACTCTCAACCTTACAGTCTATGCTCTCAGTTTGAGCACACACACCCGACGCATGTGCAAATTGTGCACAGAGAGCTGGATGTCAGTGTGTCTGCGAGTAGGCAATTAAACTAGACTAGTTCTCTTTCATGTGTTATTGCGATTAAACTGTCAAACGCACACATAGTTATGTCAGAAACACACAAAGTTCACATGAAAACAGTTATGTCTGTGCACGTGTGCAGCAAGTACAGAAATCCCATGTGTATATTAGAGCTGTGGAGAACTTTAGTAGCTTTATTAAGAACACATTTCTTATTTGAATGCTGCTGTTAAATGCTCTGGCGAGGAGATAAACATGGCGGACTGTGTACTGCTCTCTGAGGGCGGGGTCTATGCTAATGCAGCAGTGTCCATCAACACTCGTGGGCAGGGCCTGTGAAATGTGACATCACATTCCCCAGAATCTGCAAGCAGCTTGTTCTGAGACACTGCATGTTTATGGGGATTTTTTTTTTAAAAAGGAGTGGGTGGATTTTTTACCATTATAGGGTGGTTGTGTACACACACTGCCAAAAAACATTTATGTTCAAACACCATGTGAAAGTGAATTTTGCATAATAGGTACTCTTTAAATCACAAAGGTATGTTTTAAACATAATGAGTAATAGGAACTTCTCTGAAATGCTGAGATCTTCCAAGTTGAATTTTTCCTTCACATCATGGTGAAATGGCTCACAGCCAGTGAAAGATATAGGCCAGTCTGCCAGGGATGGTTAGTGTTTCACCAAGACAAATGTCTCAATGTATTCTGTGTATTTGCCTCAGTTCTCTCAGTTTCACTTGTAGAGGAGTTTTATACTTCCCACCGCTGAGCAGTTTTTGCCCAACAGGACAAATCAATATTTTTGCTTTCTTGATAAGTAGAATTTACCTATATTAAACAGAGTGTTTATTTGGTCATTTGGTCAGTATAATATTTAATACAGATTTTCTGTCAATAACTGTAAGTGATAGCAGGAAATTGTTACTGGAACTATTTTTATTGTACCTTTAAAATTACTTTTGCTAGTGTAGCCTAATATATTCAGCTTGTTTTAGTGCTATTACAGTTTTTTCAATTGCTAACAAGCAGCGGTCAATACTGAAGCCTTTCTTATGTGTATCACACTATGTAATAAAGAATGTTTGGGAATTAAACTTTTATTGATAAAAATCTTTATCAATAAAATCTCTTTTATTTTGAAGCCATTTTTCAAAAGGCTTATTAAACTAAGTTGTTACACTTCAACAACTTAGTTCAAAACTCTTCACATTCAGCAAAAAAAAAAAAGGTCTATATGGACCAAACTGTGAATCATTTTTCATTGCTTTCACACAAAACGCATTCAATGAACACATTTCTCAAAATCCATGAACACTTTTGTCATTCATACTTCACCTACTCCAAAATACTATACATTTGCAGCACATTTTTTGAATGCTAAAAGATTGCTTTTAAATATGATTTTCTGATAAAAGCACATTCAATTCAGAATGGTGGCAAACTCATGCATTTCTACAGGAATTATATTAAAATGTAAAATCAAAGCAGAATATTTACAATAAAAAAACACAACTAAATACAATTTCAGCTGAAAGAAGATCCAGGTGCCCTATTTTTAGTCTCTATTACAGTAGTCTTTTTTTCAGTCAACTTTTGGTAAATCGGGATGGCTTCAGAATGATTTTGTTTGGAAACATGTATCAAGGAAGACACATGGGGAAAGAAGAGCGACAGAAAGAAAGGACTAGAACCCTCACAGTGCTCTACATCCGTCCATCCAAAACACCCTGGACAAATGGCAGGGATGATGCACACGTACACATTCATATTCACACTCACAAATGTACAGTCTCCAATTCACCTATCCTGCATGTTATGTGTTACTCAGAGAGAACATACAATCTCCACACAGAATGACACTTGACACCGCTGGGACTCTAGTACTGCATATTTCTCATTCATTCTTTATGCTGTAATACAATCAGTAAAATGAGAAGATCTTATTCTTAATCTATAACGAAATACTGATTTATGTGAAAAATCATTCAAACTTTAAAAATGAAAGTTCATCATTTATGTAATGCTCCTAGCTGTTAGTGTTTTTAGGTTAGTGTGTTATGAATGACATGTATGTTTTCTGAATGAGAATTGCTGCCAGTGTTATGGTGCGAATAAGCTTTTGTTGTTGGTCTGAGTGAGTTTTGGAGGTGAGATTAACTGTGTGGCCAAGATTCATGTTAGTAATGCAGACTGTATGAAGAGTTTTGAAAAAGTGGTTTCAGTATTTCCCTCACGAAAAAGAAGTTTATTCAAGTATTTTATTAGTATACTTCTTTTAAACTAAAAATAAGAAAGTATACTTTGTCTACTTTTATATACTTCTCAGAAATATACTTTATGTACTTCTCAGAAATATACTTAAAATTGCACTTAAGTATATACTTGACTTATACTGACAGTATAAGTATATTTGGCAAATACGTGTACTTAATCTTTTGATCAAGATATACTTAAAAGTATAATTAAGTATTCAAAGTATACTTGGCTCAGAATTGTGTTTAATTTTTTTATTGAGTAGCTGATTAAATATACTTTTTTACATAGTTTTACATAGTCTTATTAAACTTACATTGTTTGAAATTATTGATTAGAATATTGATATAAAACAGATATGTTCCTAATTCTGCGTATCTAAATTTTTGTGTAGGCTAGTCCACTGGTTGTGTACAAAGGAATTTATTTAAAGGTATCATGAACCGGCTTTTTTTTTAAATTTATACTGTTGTCTGAGGTCAACTTATGTCGTTTGTGTGGTTTTTACATTCAAAAACATCATAATGAATAAGTAATAGGTTATTTTCTACCCTGATTTTGAGGCTCTCTTCTGCAACGCTCGGATTTTATGGGCATGCCGCACTGAAGACTTGGAAGTAAACGCCCACGGCTAGGATTGGATAAGATTTGCATATTTATTGAGTTTCGGCTCCCCCGCGAGCACACATGAGGGATTGTTTTGAAGCGTCTGGGGAAACGGCAACCGGAATAATTCGTCCCACATGGCTCACAAAACGTCTTTATCAAACAAATACAGTGATTTATCTCTCATCCACCCGCAATTGATTGGAATGTTATTTCTTTTATTATTTGGTCCGCCCGATCAGTGGATATAAGCGCAAACCGTGCATCACACACACACACGCTAAGTACGTTGCAGACAGCATGATCAAAACTTTTCCTTCAAATATCAAGTCAAGAGAGTGAACAACGCACATCAAGAACCAGAAATAAAGGATTCTTCAGCCTTTGACACTGTGTTACGGTATGTTCTGTTAGACACATGCACATAATAGATGTCAAACTATATGTAACAATGCAATACTATCAAATATAAAAAATATTTTACTCACATTAGTGTGTTGCTTCATTCATAATATTGGAATCCAAAATGAAGCTTATGTGGCATGTTTATTGCTTAGAAGTTCGATCCGGTTTAGCTCTATGTAGGCCTGTCATGTCAGTGGCATGAGTCGGTGGGCGGGGCTACAGAATCAGGCGTTCTTCTTCTTCTGTTGAGGTGGTGTTTCACCACACGATGACGTCAAGGGTCGACATATTCTGAGATCGATCGTTTTCTGGGCCTGGTGTCAATAAAAGCTTTTCTTTGACTAACAAGGACGTTTTCAGCTCCGAAACTTACAGGATATTCTTATATTACCATGACCTTTTATATATCAAAAGCTCAAGGGAAAGTTGAAATGATTGTGAAGCTTTGGGGTTGTTGATGAACTCTACTTCACCTGAGTTTTAATCATTGTTCTGAATCTGATCTGTCTTTGACAAAAGTAAGATTTTTTGTCTGTCCAGGTCTTCTCAACTTTTTATTTAAAATGTGTCCTTTCTTTATGAAACTTTATGGAACCCACATTCAAGTGTTGATAAAAAGGATGCGAAGCTATAATAAAATGTTTTTAAAATGAAAGTACTGTTTAAGGTAGGCCTATATGTCAAGTACAAAAATGCATATCTACATTTGTAGTATACTGAAAGTGCAAAATAATATATAAATAGTAAACTATATGTATAATGTTATGCTTAAAGAAAATGTATACTTGAAGTATAAACTACTAAACTAGTAGTTTACTGAGAGTACACTTCAAAGTGTACTTTCATAAACTAAAAATGTATTACTTGTATTAAAATAGTATACTACTAAAGTTCACTTGTTTTACAGATGCAGTACAAATGAGAAACCTAGTCGTGCACTTAAAGTTTACTACTGTTACACTTATAGTACATTTAAACATACTTGTATATACTAAAAGTGGGCCAGTTTAGTCCCAAGCAGTACTGAAATAGTACACTTACAAGTTTACTACTAGTACACTACTAATGTGTGTGTGTGTGTGTGTGTGTGTGTGTGTGTGTGTGTGTGTGTGTGTGTGTGTGTGTGTGTGTGTGTGTGTGTTTGTGACATATCAGGACACAAATGTGTATAATGGGTATGACACAGGTATTACAAGGAGAGGGTGACTTATGAGGACATTACCCATGTCCCCATTTTTCAAAAGGCTTATAAATCATACAGAATGACTTTTTTGGGAGAAAGTAAAAATGTGCAGTTTCCTGTGATGGGTAGGTTTAGGGGTAGGGGCAGTGTAGGGGGATAGAAAATACGGTTTGTACGGTATAAAAACCATTACGCCTGTGGAATGTCCCCACAATTCACAAAAACAAACATGTGTGTGTGTGTCTGGGTAACAGTGTGTTCTGTCTTTATGTTATTATCACAGTTGCTGGAAAGACAAATTTTTATGAACTTTAAGTCATCATGTGGCCATCTGTTACACCACCTGCATTATTACCAGTGCCTTTTACAGTAGCAAATGGAATTGAATAGCTCACATAGGTTGGTAAAAAAAAAAAAATAGCAAATATAATTTAATGGCATAAACAGGCTGTAACTGTAAACTATACAGTCATCATAATGTCATATTAAAACATCCACACTGTTTTATGCTCTGACAACCACATCCGCCAGTTTTTTTTTACTGTGAGCTGCAATCAGACCAGATCATCCCAAAGACTGATTCCTGTCATTTCCTATACAGAGGCTTTACGCTGGAAAAAGCCATGCAGCTGGACTTAAAGTTCAGGAAATGTCTGCACATACTAGTTTACTACTTGATATCTTCTGGTGGAGTTCAGCGGGTTCAGCGTCTCAGAGGAACGCTGGTAACACTGACCTAGAAACATGTGCTTGTGAGCAGGTCTCACACGAGGGCTGAAACCAAATCCGTTTGTGGCTCGTAGGATTGATGAGGAATGCACACTGCAAGAACGATCTCCACAGGTTCGCATTAGAAAAACTTCTAATTTCGAAACCTATTTGAATCCCAATAGACGAGAGTAATGACTTCATTTATTACGTAGCATAAATTTTAAGGACGTGATTAAATTCGTTTGGTTGGTAGTGAGCTCGCCCCCTTTGCTCGCATCACACTCTGGAAGAGAGACGGGCCCGCGCCTGGGAGCTGTCCCAGGCAACATGGTGCTGAAACCGCAGCGAGAGCGAGCATCCTCCGGCTTTACTGATAACCATCATAAACAACTCGCGTTGGAGCTGCACAACGCCTTTCGTCGCGTGAACCGCAACGCTTTGGGTTACCACGCAGGAGCCACTTCAGTTTTTTAATTCAAAGGCACTACAGTAGATGTGACAAAACGACGGACTGTGGATGGCAAAAACATTTCCTCTTCGTCGACCGCGAATCTGCTTCTTTCCAGGACTGATTTTCGAAAGACATGTCTGATATTACACGGGACAGTGATCGAAACTGCCTTGGGATTTCTGCAACAAGGGCTGGGTGTTTAAGGAGATAGGCTGCCCCGTACTAACAAGACGTTGGCACCTTATATATTTCAGGAGGGGACTTGTGCGGGATGCATTTGTAAACGGTCGGACCTGAAACATGAGATGAACGCCAAGGACAATTGCTGGCTAATTGTCAAGATTGGGGCTGGATTTCGTTTAACGCAAGACACTTTGGGTTCACATTAACACAATTACACGGTAGTCAGCTATTCGCATCGCTTTCGGAAGATGGTTAATGATCGTGGATAATGTGAATTGTAGAACATAAATTAATATTTAATGGCTGGTCCACTGTGTGTGTGTGTGTGTGTCTGTGTGTGTGTGTGTGTATCGTAGACTTGTTTAATTATTTGGAAAACCAAGGGTGCCATTTGTTTGGCTCTGCTGACGAATATCCTGCATTTCTGTTTTCCTCCTTTGATGAATAGATGCCACTACCTCAGGAGCTCTTTGTCAGAGGCTGTTCGCGGGAATCCCCGACATTTTCCCATTCATTTTCCCGGTGTACTTGTCCGCAGGTTTATGTGAAAATGTCTCTGTGAATGTAAGGCCATTTGCTGTAGGTTACAGCTCTAAAATCCCGGTGAACTGTTTTGTCAGGTAACCTAACATGTGCTTCACGTGGTAACATCTAACGTTACATGGTTTTACCCAAGTACAAATATTGTTTAATATCACGGAATCAACATTAGGTTACCAAGAGGCTTATTAAACAGATCCTTAAGGTAACAACTGCACGTTACCACTTTTGACAGCTACTATAACATGTGTGTACAATCGTCATCTTCTCAGTGGAACACTAGCGCGAGGAATCGCTCTCAGAGTAACTGTTGAAAATAAACACGTTCTCTATGTCCAAACGGTCACTTGGGGTGAGGGTGACTAGAAAGCGGTGTTGCTCTCGAGACTGAACCGGCTGCCCAGGTGTTTCTTCCTCGCTGGAAACAGTAAGTTATGTTATGTGACCTGCCGGAATCCAGTAACAGATAGCCTTAGCTTTATAGGCCGTTTAAAACATAGACCGCCTTTCCATTATTCATAAGACGGGCACATGTTGTTGGCTATCGGTGTCATTGTATGGTGTTGGGGATTGTTGAGTCGCAGACCGATGCTGCGCCGCCAGGGCAAGCAGAAAGGCCGCTGTTGCGTCTTGTTCAGTGACCTGAAGGTTTTCCTACTCAGGCCACCGGCACCGTCGGCATCGCCACCTGCCTTCACACCCATGAACGAACTAAACGCGGAGGGCAATGCGACGAGCAGCGCCACGGAGAGCCACTCTTTAGCCAACGGACATTATCAGCCGGTGACAGGTGAGGCTTTGGACACACGAGGGCCCGAAGACTGGACTCATAGCGCATTGGATCCGCCGAGGACGCTGGAATGTTGCAGCTCATCTGAGGATTGCTCTAAGGAGAAGCTGGACGAGAGGTTGTCTCTGAACAGCTGCACGGACAGTGGAGTCAGGACTCCGTTGTGTCGGATCTGTTTTCAGGGCCCAGAGCAGGTAGGGACTACACTTTATGCATGCTGTCACTAAGACTGAATGGATGTAGACTGTTTAATGTACATTTTTGCTCAATCCAAAAAAACAAAACAAAACAAAACAAAAAAACACTGTAATTAAAAAAGTCTATGGTGCCAAAGTGACAACCTGCAGTGATAAGTTCATTGCACTTTTTAGAGCACTTTCAGTGTAATTACTGATAAAGAACATCATGCTGGAACTCTGAAAACTGAAGCAGAATGACAGCAATTATTGTGTCATTAAATGGATGAAAACAAAGATTTTATTATAATATAATATTACAGCAAGAACATTTTCACAGACAATTTCACTGCATGAATATCTCTATACAGTGGGCTCAAAAGTATTTGGATAACACGAATTTTACTTACATCACATATAAAAATGTATGAATGTGAATGCATTACAGCAAACCAGCAGCATTTATTTTAACCAATAGCACAAGCATATTTTGAAGCAAACTACCTCAATAAAGATGATAAAACAGTTAGTACTGTTTAAAACTAATGCAAATGCATTTGTACATTTTCTTGGTGGACACTAGTAAGTTACACCCAAAATTGAAAATGTTGTCCATGATAAAGTTCCAAACTATGACTCTCTTTCTTCTGCAGGACACAAAATAAGATATTTTGAAGAACTGTTTTTGTCCAAACAAGTAAAGAATTGAGTAAAGAGTAAAACACGCACACAGAGATTTTCAAAATATATCTTTCTTTTTTGAGTTCCAGAGAAGAAAAAACTGTATTACTTCATAAATAAAAATCTGACTTCGTATCACCAAAAGTGCATAGCTCTGTGAAAAGGTCATGATTTTTTCCCATTACACTTGATATTTTGTTATCCAAATGTGTCTGCTGTATGTGAGATTCCGCGACATCACTGCTGTTCTTGAAGTGATTTGTCCCCATAAATATGACTGTTACTCTGCCTCAGTGGTTTTATGACAGTGGCATTTATCCACAGCTAAGGTGATTTCTTCTAATGGAATGCACCACATGACTGAAAGGTCAAGGGTTTAGACACAAAACATTGCTCAAAGACTGACAGCCATTAAGCAGAACACTAGCAAACGGACACTTTTATATTGACTGGTCTGATTTTTGCCCTTGTTTCATTTGTGCGCTTTGACTTTATATATTGTGAAATAGTTACGTACCTAAGTAATATCACTTACGTATATTTCCTCTTCACAAGCGGATTTAGCCTTTAAATGCATGTGGCATTATTTTCTCTTTCTCTCCACCTTTCTATCATTCTCTCTTTCAGTTGTTTCGTGTCTTTTTCCTTTTCACTTTCCCCACGTCTCTTTCTCTTTCCTCTTTCCATTAATGTGGGCTGTGGCAGAGTTGTGTGGCTGCGGGCTGATGGATGGGGCTGTGAGTGTAATGAGAGCTGTGTAGAGAGCAGATGGGGCTGAGGAGATTCTCTCCGCTCTGACTGAGCTGTGTATATGTCTCCAATCCAGGCACACACTCCCTCTCTTTCTCGCTCTCCTCTCCACTGTATGCTTTGACTTTCTCCAGCTGTCTCTCACCTTTTCTATCTATCCCATTTACTTTGAGAACCCCAAGTAGTAGATAAGGAAGGTTTCCTGCTCCCCTAAAGCCAACAGGGCGACAAGAAGGGTCCTTCTTTTGTGTACACAGAACATGCAGGAACAATTACATGCTTGAGAAATACAATTTCTCTTTCTCCACTGTCCTCTTGCTCTCTCTCTCTCTCTCTCTCACCCACAAAACCACTGAGGAAAAAATGTCCTGGACCCCTTAAGGTCTTGTTTTAATCAGTGTGAAAACAAGAAATGGAGAGGGAGAGAATCATCACAGAACTCTTTTTCGCACCCTGTTGTGAGGAGCCACATCATTTCACCTTCATTAGAGAGAATAATTGGGCCACCATGTTATTGGATATGACACGGAAAGATTATAAATGATTAATTTACTGTAGCATTATTCAATTGTGTGAATTGGGTGTGTGGGTTATTTGGCTTTATGCTTAGTTTAATCTTTATTCTACGATCAAGGCCTACTTGTTTGAGCTTCACACACTGTGTCCTTATAGGAGGCGCAATGTGTAACGGAGGCCAGCTAGTAGTTGCTGTGCAAGTAAATCTCACTCCTCTGATCTCAAGAGACGCTCTAGCGACAGACGCTCTAGCGACTGACGCTAGGGGTTGCAGCCTTTAGCCTCCTTGTTTGAGAGTCGACTCTCATGCCGGCGGACCCGAATCCCACTTAGAGCGGGGCGGTTCGAACAGGAGGAGTTACAAATGCAGCAAATTTTTAACAGAAATTTGTCTGTCCACACTGAACACAAAACTGCTGTGACATATGGTGAGTTAAAGTCCTCCTGGGAAGTTCGTAATTACGGCGTCATGTGCGTTCGAATAATTTTGATCAGAGCAAGAAGACTATGTACCAAGCATGGGTACAAAAAAATATAGCAAGAATTTGTAACTTCTGCAAAATGATTAAAGCATGCACAAAGATGTACCTTTGCTTTCAAATCGATATTACATCGTAATTGTACAATACTGTCGTATTTTGTACGCAACTTATTTACAGTCAATACAGACGATGCATTCATTGAGTCCACCATTTTCTCAGTGAGACGGAAACTCAGGGCTCAAAGCAAATATTAGCGAAATCAAACAATTGCCTCAAAACCATTTTATCTGTGCTCAAAATCAAACAATGCTTTCAGATCATACAAGAACACAGCATTCAATGCATAGTTACAGATTTTTTTTTTAAATTTTTTATTTTTTTATTGTAACAGTAAACTAATTTTGCAAGTACATAAAAAGTATAGTAATCACAACTTACAGTAGTAAGGTGAATAAATTGTATACTGTATGCACTGTATACAAGTATAGTATTGTACTGAATATTATGTCTATATATTCAGCACTTGCATACTGTAAAAATACAGTAGTCCAACAACTGCAAATGCCAAAAAAGATCAAAAAATTTTTTTCAGATTGTTTCCATTTATTGCTCGTATCAACAATCAGTGCACCTGTGCACTCTGAACTGGCTTATTTTGTACAGTTGCTTTGATCACATCATTAGAAATAAGTGTGAACAATTTTGAGTCATTGTGTGTAAAAGATGACAACTGTGTTGTAGTTATGTTTGCCTGCCCATGTTTAGCATTTTGCAACACAAGTGCATCACAGTGCAATATGTTTTTAGTTTTTTTAGTGAGTGAGAATGTGTTTAGAGTTTTGCATAAAGAGTGTATGCGATTTGCAAATGGTGTCAAACTGCCTGAACTTGTTTAAGGTTTTACAGAAAGAGTGATTTATGTGACAAATTGGTTTAGGCTATTGAGAATTTGTTTCAGAGAATGGGGTTAGCAATTCAGAAAAACTGTAGTTATGAGAGGGATTTAATATTGTCAGCAAGGTGTGCAATTTCTGCACCACTGTACATTGCCAATTAGTATTGCAAAAATTGTGACTGCAACATTGTCTAAACATTCCCTTTGTGTTTGGCCAAACAAATGATACAAGTATTTATTATGCTGTTTACTAAATCAAAGAGATCTAACAAGTATTTATAGAATAATGCATGGATGGGGTGGGTAGGTGAGAAAGAACAAGCTTTCTTTATGTCCTCCATAATCAACCTTTTATAAATGTTCTCAAATTCTTTCCTACTTTTCCATTTGCTCGCGCTCTCTCTCTCTCGCTTGCTCGCTCTCTCTCTCTCTCTCTCTCTCTCTCTCTCTCTCTCTCTCTCTCTCTCTCTCTCTCTCTCAAAATGACTGTTGGTGCTGTAGAATGCTGCTGATGTAAAATCCCAGTGTGACCTGCATTCATATGTCATTCACATGAAAAATGGAAACATAAAACATTTACAGTGTTTGTGAAAGTGACGTTATTATACATCAATGGTGAAATAGCTGAAATAGAAATATTTCTGAATTTCTGAGTTATTTCTGATATTTCAATAGAAAATACCTGAAACTGAAATAGTCAGCATGACTCAAATTTCTGAATGCACAAGCAGCAGTACATGTAGAACAGTCATGTTGTGTCTTTGTCACCCCATTAAGACAGGCAATGTCTGTATCGGAATAAAGCTGTTATGTTATCTACAGCTAGGGTTGTCTGGCAAAAGGGAACACTGGGACTTTTCTAAGCGGGCCATTCAACTTTTAAGTTGTCACAATCCAGTTAACCACCAATGAATAAAATCATGTTGAAAATCAAGTTCAGCCCTTGAACTTGGAAATACTGGATATGTTAGATATGTTCATTTAAACCACAGTGGTCTTCACAATGTAAAACAGCATTTTAGACATGCAAAATATAGTGAAAATAGTTTTTTTTTACGATTGCTTGCACACTAAAATTAAAATTAAAACACAATTAGTGAAGCCTGACACTCAAGGAGCAAAACCTCAGCCCAGATCTGCAAAATCAAATCAAATCACCTTTATTTATTGGTAACGGGCAGATCGGTAATATAGTTGAAATTTAGGTGTCCCCAACTGAGCAAGCCATGATAACAATAAGCACGTCCTCAGCCTCACTTTTTGCAAAACACTACACACAGTGTTTTGCAAAACACTGCACACACTTACGCTACATTAGACAAAGAAATCTAACATTATGTCACTTCTTTGCCACTTCAAGGCACTGCTTTCCAAAATACCACCCCTATAAACCAATTGATCAAACACAGCCATCAGGTGTGAAGACACTTAGGTGCTTAATTGTAAACTCAACAATCAGGGGTAAGCTATAAAAAGGCAACAGGTGAGTTTACCTTTGTCTTCAACAAAAATGGAAGGCAACGCCGCAGTAAGAGGAAGAGTGAGGATGAGAGGGGTAGCCCGTGGAGGAAGAGGGATAGAGAGTGGTAGAGAGGGGAAGGGAGTAGAGAGGGAAAGGGGGAAGAGAGGGGTAGAGGGGAGGTGGGGTAGAGGGGGGAAGTGGGGTTGGAAGAGGCAGACCTGTAGGACGTAGACAAAGACGACGGGATCAAATTTATCAGATGTGATTCGTACAACCTTGGTTGACCATGAGTACTGACTACCCATGGGTTGACATTGAGAGAGGCTGGACAGAGAGTTCAGCCCAACCTCAGCAGATATACTGTTGCTACAGTAATTTGGACATTTTGACAAGAGCACAGGTAAAAAAACAACTTTTGTCTACTATCTACTATCCGGTGCAGGGGACGGAGTCCTCTCTGGGCTCAGTGCGCGGGATGGAGCCCTCTCTGGGCTCGGTGCACGGGCCGGAGCCCTCTCTGGACGCTGGTCAGTGGCGGGAGCCATCTCTGGACGCTGGTCGGAGACAGGGGACGTCACTGGGCTCCGGACGGAGACATGGGGCATCGCTGGGCTCCGGATGGAGACAAGGGATGTTGCTGGGCTCTGGGCACGGGTTGATGGCCTAGATGTGGTTGCCAACCTGGCCAAAATCCTCACCGCAAGGATGCCAGTGGCTCGCACAGAGCAAAGCGCCATGTCCTCCAGCCTCGATGCCAGTCTCTCGAACCTCTTGGTAGCCTTAAAGTCCTCCTCCACGAAGACCCCCGCCACCAATGCTGAGCCGCATAGCTGCAGTGCATGAGCAGTGTAGCATTCTAACGACCCGTCAGGGTCCCATAACGGCATGCATGACTGGAGGGAATTACAGACGGCAGGCAGAGACGAGGGATCCAAATGCAGGGAGACTTTAATAAACAAACAATCAAAACAAGAATCAGGAACAAAATAACAAAACACAGGGAACAGTGAAGAGCATACACCTGCATGAGATCAAACAACGACTGACAGAGAACCAGAGAAAACAAGGGCTAAATATACACACAGGGAAGACGAAATAAGGTGTGTAGTGAATGGGAGTGTTTCTGGGGAGACTAATCAACATGAAAAACTACAAGAACTACAAAAACCCCACAGGAAACAGGACACAGAAACAATGCACAGATAAACTACAACATAAAAGTCCCACAGAGTGCACACAGAACAGATGTGACACTGTACAGTATCAACAGTTCAATAAACAAGAATTACTGAGTGAATTATCATTTACCCAGAATATTGCCAGTTACATTTGCTATTTATATGGTCCCACACAATATAATTTTTTACTTTGTATATTTATGCTCTGTCAGTGAAAATTCCAAAGCCACAGCAGAATTAACATGTATCAGTGTTTTTGAATGAGTTGATTGAGTGAATAATTAAATGGCTCACTCTTAAAAACAGAATGAATCTGTGTTTTTGAAGGAATATGTTGATTTATGCCGCGTTCCAGGCAACCCATAACCCATGTTTTTCCAAACTTCTGCCCGTGAAAGTGCACTGGAACAGCAGTCAAACCCTTGACTTCCCACCTGTGAACTCGTACTAGATCGATGAACTCCCAGTTACGCGCTCTGACGTCCCATAACCCGCGAAACAACAATGGCAGCCCCTACGGATGCAGTGTTTATGAAAGTCGTACACCAAATACATTTTCAAATATACAAATAATGTAAAATAAAAGGTATAACAGCTTCCCTTGCCTTATGCACTGGTTTCTCTCCTCCGTTTCCCTCAAATAAGCAAGGAGTAAGCACCTTTGGCGATAGAAATTATTGTAAATGAGCATAAGCCCCATACGGTCCGCCTCAGGCAGTTTGGCGGGACATTGCCTGGAACGCTACAAAGTTGTGAGTCGTGGTTTGAAGTCATAACTTACGGGCTCAAAAACCTGCCTGGAATGCAGCATTAGCCACTCAGCCAATCAAATTCGACAACTGGAACTAACTGGTTGTAGGTTGTTAGGCTACCTTAGAGATGGCAACAAACTTAGAGATGGTTTATAAATAGCTACTTTTCTGCATTCACTATGTTTTGTATTGAATAAAATATTATTCATAGTGTTGGACCTTATAAATGCGGTCATCACAAAATAAGGATTTATGCTAAAATTGTCCAAAACCTTACTCTGCCTTTGGCGTTTCCAAACCTTTGGAGGAATTTTCAACTGTAATACAGAAGACAAGTTTGTATTATATGCATGATCTTAGCTAAAAAAGGAATCACTTAAAATTTGTGTTGCAATATGCTTTTAGAAAGCACACTAAAAACAGTCCAGTGCCAAAGCCAGAAAACAGCATATCTCTCCCCCCCCCAACCCCCTCAAACACTCTCTCACCACCCTTCAAGTATGCTAATAACATGAAATATGATTTATTTTATCACTGCTCTGGGCTGTTTACAAGGATTCTCTCTATCACTTCTTTTCTTCTCACACTAGCCTAGGCTTGCTGTCTCTTTTACTGTTTTTCTCTACTTATTTTATGTCCCTTCGTGCCTCTTTAACTCACAAACTTGTACATAGGTAGTGTCTCTCTCATTATAAAACACGGTTCTTTCTCGTGCTCGGTTCTTACAGAGGGCTCATTTCTTTCTGCTCCCATGAATCGGCTGCTATGTAACGCTGACCTAACATCCAGCACAATAAATTGAGGCTGCGCTCACCGCCGAGGGCTGTTAGGGGTTGTGTATAAAGGATCAGTCATTCAGATTGTATTGATAGATCTGCTTTAATACCACAATTAGATAAAGTGGCCTCTTCTCCCACTCTGACGAGCTGCTCTCTGATCTCCCATCACACATCTCTGCAGCACAACGTATCATTACAACCCCAGACCATCAGTGATTATGGATAATTAGTGTATAGCAAATCAAGTGAATCTGAATTTACTCGACAAATGGATGTATATTCGCTTCCAAAATCTCCCCGTCCTCAGATTTGACTCATAATAACGCATGTCAAATGAAATCAGAAGGACTTTGCTCGGGGAATTATCTGCATTCAATTTTTAATGTTCTGCAGTATGGATATTTGATCATAGATGAATCAGAAGAGTGAATCTGAATAGCAGTGTCCGCATTTGAAACAGGTTTCATAACTGTGGAACTAAACTGCATCAAAGACACAGATTTTCCCAAAACTAATGTAATCTGTTTAGAAGAGAGACTGGTGCTGAGATTAAGGCCTATCATGGTAATCCTGTTAATTGAAGTTTGTTCGTGATGGATTAAATGACACACATTCATACTGTGTTTGTCAACCTGAAAACTCTAATCCTCTCATAGAGAGAGGAAGTGATGGAGAAAGCAATAAATGGCCTTGACACACAGAATACACAATACACATATATAAACGCAGCAGTCAGTGGATAAGAGTGTCATTTTAAGTCTCTTAAAAGAATGAATGAGGTATTTATATAGTGTATTTCTGTAGGGGAGCGAGGGGCACAACCTAACGCGAGGTTAGTTGTAAAGTGTACATGGTTTAGTTAGTTGTAAAGTGTACATGGTTAGTTGTACATGGTTTAAAACTCCACACATGCCAGGATGACGAAACTTAGTGTAATTACTAGTTGCCATATCAACATTATTTAGAGAAAAATATCTTTGGACGATATCACTGAACATTTATTTAACCATAGCAAAATTATTTTTCATCTCTGTTTTTTGTGTTTATTTAAAATAAGACAAATCTGATATTATTGTAATCTTATATATGTTATTCAATAGTTGAGATGGTTCTTTAATGCTGATCTAACAGCAGAAGACTCGAGCCGTGGTTTAAATCCCAGTTGCGCAGATGGGGCATGTTGTATATACTTTTATGAATTATTTTGAGAAACCATGAGAAAAGGGTGAGTAATGACTGAGAGTCAATATTCAGAAATTATTCATTATTATTATTATTATTATTATTGTGTTGAACTATGCTGTATAGCTGTATTTAGCAATGTGTTTGTTGTCAAACTCCAAAATTGGTATATTTTTAATTATTAAAAAATGCCTTTATTTCATTTTAAAAAGTGAATAATTGTATTTTATTGACAAAATATTTTAGTTTGTCTTGTATATTTTACATACTTATAACATTTTAAGCTGTCATTTGGTCATGTTACATTGTGCCCCTCACATGTTACAATGTACCCCACCTATGGGGCATGTTGTCACATTTCACTTCCATTCTTTCAGGGGGAAATCAAGAAAAAAGTATACACTGTATTAATGAAACAAAACCACATAATTGTACTAGACATGTGGGAAATTAATGTGGGAGAGAATAAATACTCTGAACCCCAAGTGGATTTACACAAACTGAGAAAGTCAAAAAGCGTTAGGTTGTGCCCCGCTCTCCCCTACACCCAAAGCGCTTTACAATCATATCAGGGTCTCTCCTCAACCACCACCAGTGTGCAGCATCCACTTGAATGATGCGACGGCAGCCACAGTACAATGGTGCTAATATGCTCACCACACACTGTCTATACACTCTCAAATAAAAGAGGACAAAATTGTACCTTTTAAGGTACAAGTGGCTGTCACTGGGGTGGTAAGTCCAGGGGTAGGCAAGTTCAGTCCTAGAGAGCTGATGTCCTGCAGAGTTCAACTTCAAAAATCAGAATTCAGAATGTCTGATCTGTGACAAGAAAGTATCGTTGGTGAATAATATCTATTAACATTTTTAGTCAGTGATGAGTTTAGTCAAACATATTTCTTCATGATAATTTTTGTTTATGGATTCTTTTGATTTGAACAGATTATGTGTTTTGTTAACACTGTATCAAAAACCACAAACTCACATAAAAACTGCCCAAATAAAGGAAACACTGATCACCATAATGGTGACCAAACATTTTCAATAAAACATCAACATATACATTTCTGTTAATTCTCAATAAGATCTTCTATAGACGTCTTTCATGGTTGGAGCCAAACTCTGTAGGACAGAGACTCACTAGGACCGAACTTGTCTACCCCTGCTCTAAGTAGAGGAAAACAATGGTATAATTGTACCCTAAGGACCAATTCTGTACCATTAAAGGAACCCAAGGAACAAAATTGTACTCCACTGTACCTTTTTTCTGAGAGTGTAGGTGGAGAGGAGAGAGAGTGATCGAGCCAATTCAGTTGATGGGGATTATTAGGGGGACATGATTGATAAGGGTCAATGGAGGGAATGTGGCCAGGACACCGGGTTACATCCCTTCTCTTTTACAAGAAGTGCGGTGAGATTTTTAATGACCACAGAGAGTCAGGACCTCGTTTTAACATCTCATCTGAAGGATGGTGCTTGTTACTATACAGGGGCTTTAGGACCCACACAGACCACAGGGTCAGCATACCCTGCTGGCCTCACTAACACCTCTTCCAGCAGCAACCTAGTTTTCCTAGGAGGTCTCCCATCCAGGTACTGACCAGGCCCAACCCTGCTTATCTTCAGTGAGCAACCAGTATTGGGCTACAGGGTGATATGGCTGTGGTGAAAATAAAGACAAATTAAATCCAGCTGTTTTACATTGTAAAACCATCAGCTATCTGTTATGTACAGTATGATTTTGAAGTGTGTCTCTGTGTGTTCCAATTAAAATAGGTTTATATGAAATTAAGAACACATACATATTTTATTTCTTGTCAAATACTGTTAAATACACTACTGTTTAAAAGTTTCAATGCTGTTCTTTTCAACTTACTATTTATTAAATAATCCTGAAAAAAAATGTATCACTGTTTCTAGAAGATATAACTATTTTCCACACTGATAATAATAATAAATGTTTCTTGAGCACCAAATCAGCATAATTTCTGAAGTGACACTGAAGACTGGAGTAATGTCTGCTGAAATTGCCATTACAGGAATAGATTATATTTTTAAATTATTATTATTAAAAAGAAAATAGCTAACTGTTACTAATATTTCACAATGTTACTGTTTTTATTGTATTTTGATCAAATAAATGCAATCTTCTTGAGCACAACATTTAAAAAAATCTTACTGAACCCAAACCCCAAACTTTTGAACAGTAGTCTGTAAGTCTGGCTATGAGGATTTTGTCTTTAAGATTTTGTTTATATTTTAAATAAATATTACAGGTCTCAGCTCAAGTAACTGTTGTTTCATAATGTTTAATATAACAAAATGTATTTGGACCCTAAAACAATCGCAAAAATAACATCACCTTTACAACTTAAATAATACAGAAGTTGTATCTCTATCTCCAAATACACTACCGTCCTACGGAGCCCCACACATGACATGCATGCAGTCGTGCACACGATTTACTAATTCGTTCTTTTCAGAAAATGGAAAGTTGATATTGTGGCTTTATGGTCAAATGCTTGCATGTCATTATATTAGTAACATTTTACCAAAATCAAGCTCCAATGGAGTTACAAGGATTTTGACCAGGGAATTTCTGAGAATTTGACATGCATGTTTGGTCTGTATCTGAGACAGTAAGTGCGTCGCATTACATTTTCATCAACGTACAGGTCATAAAGTATAGGCTACAGTAGCTATGTGCGCATTTTTCTGTCATTTGGCCAACATTTCCTGTTATTAACGAGGGAGTGCTACACACGGGCCATTTACAACTGCTAACATCCTTTTGTCCAATCTGTTGTCCCATTTTCAAAACTCTAAACACAATTAGCACAACATCCAGCTGTTGTGACCATACCTTTTAACACAATTCATGTTTTCACACAATATGCAGTCAGTTAACACGTTTCCAAAATGCTTACATTTTCTTTACATACTAGCTTACCCAATAACAAAAACATGGATCTTTCTAGTCTATATATATATATATATATATATATATATATATATATATATATATATATATGTAAAAATATTGAAACAACTGATAGAAAGCACAGCAGCGACTCTACTTTCTCCGTAAGCTGAGAAGAGCCGGAGCCCCTGCCCCCATCATGCGCACCTTCTACAGAGGCACCATCGAGAGCATTCTGACCAGCTGCATCACTGTGTGGTGCGGCGCCTGCAACGCATCCTGCCGTAAAGCACTTCAGCGCATAGTGAGAGCAGCTGAGAAGATCGTTGGTGTCTCTCTCCCACCCCTCCAGGACATTTATAACTCCCGCCTCTCCCGCAAAGCCCACATCATTGCGAGAGACCCCACCCACCCATCGCACAGCCTCTTCAGTCTGCTGCCATCAGGGAGGAGGCTTCGCAGTCTCCAAGCAAGGACCAGCAGACTGAAGGACAGCTTCATTCCCCAAGCTGTCAGGGCATTGAGCTCCCTCCCGACTCTGCCGACTCTCCCTCTTCTGCCCCACGCACCTGATCTGGGAATCACCCCCAGTTCTCCTTCCTTCTTCTTCATCTACCTCATTATATTGTCTCTCTGAGGAATTGGTCTCCCCTCTTATAGACTCTTTTTTTGCACACACTCTTATAATTTTATTTTATACCTGCACTGACTTAAATCTGAAATTGCACTATTGTTACTATTGTTTGCACTATTTGCCATCGCCACTTTACCTCTATAATTCACTTTATCCATCTTTTTTTAATCTTTCTTCTGTTGTTGTTACTGTTAAACTTTTGTTGTTATTGTTGTTTTGTTGCTGTTAGGCACCTAGGGTCTGAGAGTCATAGAATTTCAATTCTCTGTATGTATGTACTGTACGTATGGCAGAATTGACAATAAAGCTGACTTTGACTTTGACGATAAGCATTTTTAGGTAACAGATCACTGAAATATTGAGAAATAGCTGATTTCCATAGTCAGGTGTTGAAGTTCTTTTCATTACAGGGACATGGTTTGAATTGTGCGGGGCTCTTTGAATTGTTTTTGTTCAGTATGGATAACAACTCATAACAACTCAGGGGAGCAGAGAGAGAAAAAATTATGTTTGGGCGAGGGAGAGGAATAGTTGAAGGAGGAGAAGAGTAGTTGGATCAGAGTTAGGGGAGAGGAGGAGGAATGTGTGCTGGACTGTGCATCTCCATGTTTTTCCACCTTGCATGTGGAACCTATTTCTGCCATGGAATAGAAAATACAAGTTCCCAAATACAATATGTAGAGTTTGTATTTATTTTAAAATATATGGTATTTGGCCAGAAAATTAACTATTTGACTAACTGTCCTATCGGTAAGTCCCACCCCCCTTAGTTACTGTTGCTAACTCGCACAAACAAACAGAGTTGCTAACTATCTTACAGTGACAGCTGTTTTTTTTAATACATTTTGGACCACTTAAATATGCCATGGAGGGATATACAAAAGATTTTAAAATAAATATGGTGGGTTGGAAGCGAGGGTTTACAGATCACAATGCAAGCGGGAGAAACCTCATGTTATGGTCGTCACAATCGCAGATGACAACAGCCAGGATCAACATTGTTCATGTACCGCATTAATTTACATTTAACCAGTTTAATATGGAGAGGCACTGAAATGTAGACCTTCGTTTGTGTTTTTGACTTACACTGTACATGACGTGAGAACAGTTAGCTATTTAGGTTTGTAGTACGTCAGCAGGGACTCTAATCATAACTTAATGAGAGTATGACAACCAGAAAATCCTCTCAGGATACCTGGAATCAGTGTTACAGTATCCCATGCACATCGTTTTACCATTTTTGTAGCATAAACACCAAACCAATGAGTGCTTCGGACCTTTCCCATGTTTCTCTATGGCGCTGAAACCTAAAGATGTCCGATGTTTCCCAAATGAAACAAAGGAGCTGTTCGTTTTGAATGATGTGTAATAGAGAACTATTTTGCAATAGCAAACTGAGTTTAAAGCATGTAATGAGTGAGCCTCAAGTACCACTTTTAGTGTCAAAGCAATTTAAAAATTGTAATACTTTTCATTGGTTAAATATTTGCAAACCTACAGACAGAAGTAAAGGGTGAGCAATAATTATGATATAAAAATAAAAATGACAAAATATGGAGGTAGCCTACAAGGTTTCTGCCTGACAGCGATGATATACTCTCTTAAAATATTCATAAAATATGCACCATAAAATGTTAAGTTATTAATTTTAGAAAATAATTAATTTATAATAATTATATTAATGCACACATTTTGTGACTAGTACATTTAATCAGATGTTTATAGTCACAAACAGTAATCCTTTCATGGAATGACACAAGCATACACCCACACACATGTAGTCTAATACCATTGTACCCTTGATAAATGTACTTTGGATACATATGACAGAGCCCTAATCTTTACATTCCTGTCATATGTGAACCTATATGTGCTTTAGAAACATAACTCTTCTTCGTGAAGTTAGACAGCTGTACTGTGTGTGAGATATCACCCTTGAATCATTACATGCCTGTATCATTCATTTGAGGGAGTATACGCAGCTTCAAAACACACAAGGATATGAATGACAGTCGCAGCAATAGCAGAGAGCCAAGACTGTCACAGACTTTCAGAAGTTGGGGTTTAAATGTTCACACATTGCCAGTGTGTCAGAGATGACAGAGAGGAGGTGAGAGGTGGAACCTTGACAAAGAGAGGATGTGGAAACATTTTTCCTGCTTTTGTTGTTTTTTTGCAGAAGGTAGGCTAAATGTTTCGGATGTTATTCTTGAATCTTGGTGTTGATAAACATAATACTTTGCGGCTATTTTGAGATTATCGCACAGCCATTTGGCCGATTAAGTGTCCCTTGTGTCACTTAGTCCTAAAAAAGAACTACTGACAGCCTTGTCAATAGATAATAAACAATTACTGTTTTGGAGGGAGGAGGGGGGTATATTGTAAATGTTCTTTTCAGCAATTTTGTATTGTGTATATGTCAACATTACTATATAATCATCAGCCTTGTTCTCTAGACCAGGGGGTTTCAATCTTTTTAATGCCAAAGACCCCCTGCGAAGGGCCCCCTTCCTAAAATGTATATTACAGCTATATATTTTAAGACTTTAGTAAGAAAATAGTAAGAGTGACGTTATAAAGATAACATTTTGTTTTAAAATTAAATAATTTATATTTATGTTGTCATTTTACTAAGCTAAAAGAAATGATTGAAATGTTATTTTGGAAAATTATGATTAATTCAAAATAATTATTAATAATTTAAATATATAGCTTTTTATTTTTTATTTACATTAATTATCATTTTTTCCCTGAAATTTTCCATGGACCCCATTGGGGCCCACACAATCTAGATATTTCACATCAGCCATTGACAAAACCCCTAATATTGAAATATTTTGATCTTGAATGTTGAAAAATATCTATTTTTTTTAAATGGATCACTACATGAGGACATTGTACACTGAGTGAAAATGTGGGAAAATGTGTTTGTCTCTAGTTCTGCTTTCTGAAAAAGTAACACTCTTTCTTGTCAAATTATATCTGGATCATTTGCCCCAGTGAATTGCAGTAGGTGTTATGAGCAGGGAAGTGATGTGTGAGTGAATGTGTGGGCACATTTGTGTGTTATGAGCCATTATGTGCATGTACAAGAGATTGTCACAATTTAAATTTGCATCAGTTGTCAGAGGAAGTAAATAAATCAAGCAGATTACGCAAAAATAAATAAATAAATTAAAAAAAAATAATAATAATGAATGACATCCCTAAACCAGTGAATCAACAGAAATGGGTTGTGGGAATGTTCTGATGCAGACATAGCAAACAAGCAAAACTATAGGCAGGCAAATAATAAAATGCAAGATAAAGAGAACAAAGGATGGCAAAAAAAAAAAAAAATTATATATATATCCAAATACATTTATATCATACAAAGTATACTACAAAACCATAACATTTACTGACATATCGCTTGAGATTTACTGATATAAATATTATAATTAAAAATGATTTAAAGTAGCCTACTTCTTTATTGCACAATGAGCATTTCTTAATATTAAGCCTAAAAAGTGTTTAATATCCCTATTAGTGAGGATAGTATGATCACTGTATATCAGTCTTTAAATGCAAGATATTTAAAGTGTACCTAAAGTATACTTGCAATCAAGTATAAAATATATCTGTAGTTGGACCTTTTGCTGTGTTCCCCTTTTGTTTCTGTGATTAAATGGAAAAGGTTGTGTAACCTAATTTAGACTTCAAAATGCACTTTATCAAAAACATTGATAAAGGTTCATTTTAAATGGGAGAACTTAAAGACAAATGTTTTGTTCAGGTTCTCTTTACATTTACACCAGCCTTGAATTGTCTGGCCAAAGTCTACACTGGAAAAGAAGTCTGGTTTGTATAAAGAGGTCTGCAGACATACTGATATGACCTTACACACCTGGGTTCTTCAACAAGTTTCTTGAGGGGACCAGCAAATTTTGCAAGGAATTATTAGATTTTACCACAACATCTACCTATAGATGTTAACATGACACCACAAGACTTTGTAAACATGTTTAACACCCTCAACATTTACAATGACTTTTACATTTTAAAATGTAAGAGATCTATTATGTTTGAGAATAACAACCATAAAAATTGGTCATCTACTATAGACCCCTTCAATGTTTGTAAACATTGAAAACCTAGGTTGGGTGCGCGCACAGCATGGGGTCAGAAAGACAACACAATCTACTGTTGTCATAGTGAAAGCGCTAATGTAAAGCTAGTCTGCTAAGTCTGTAGCATGCCACAGGGCACAATTATTGCCAGATATCAAACTTCACCTAAATATTAAATCAGTCTACAGTTTACAGAAAACATTTTGTTTACTTACCATGGTTTAACTCTACCGTTGATGTCACAATGTTGGCGCTAGCCTGCGGACATCTACTACTGCTTTTTGTAACACTCCTTTTACCTTGGCTTAGGTCAGGGTTCCTCAAACTCGGTCCTGGAGGGCCATTGTCCTGCAGAGTTTAGCTCCAACCCTGATCAAGGATCACTAGAAAATCACAGGAATGTGGGTTTGATTAGGGTTGGAGCTAAACTCTGCAGGACAGTGGCCCTCCAGGACCGAGTTTGAGGAACCCTGGCTTAGGCTGCCTTCACGTGCTGTTGGAAATTTCCTAATTCCCACGTTGGAAGTCGTGGTTATGAGATTGTTGCATTCAAGTGCTTTGTTGTCGGAAAGAACAGGAATTATGGAGGACACCAGGTTTATTCTTGCCTATATTTACTGGGAAAATCTTATTAAAACCAACATCATATGTACTGCACTGACAACCATATCCCATGCACTGACAACCATATAAACATTCCAGACGATCCAGATAGTCCGCTTTCTGCCAATTCTGTAATTTCAGTCAAATGTAGGCTATTTTTGCTGTGTATAAAACATACAATATGCTTCAAATGATTAGCCTACTTGTATGTAATTATGCACTACATTAATGTCAAGACAAAATACTAATAAAATCACACCGGTCACAGCAGTAGTTCTACGTTTAAAGTTTATGGCACACCCATCTCGGGAATTTGGGTATCAAAATTATTTCCGAACTTCCCAGTGGTAAACACGACATATTGTTTTTTTCTATTTATATTCTAATTATATGGTTTATAGCTTAAATTATTCTCCTATTTTGAGCCTCAACAAACACGAGCCTCTTTGATACTAGCATTGTCCCAGTCTGCCCATTTAATGGCTTGCAACCACAGATGTCGTCTATTTTTTTAAACGGATGAGATCCTGCAGGAATCCTGAAAAACTTGACTCCACAATAGGGTGACCAGACATCCCCGTTTTCCGGGGACAGTCCCGTTTTTTGGTGTTCTGTCCCCGACTGGAGCTGTCCCCGGAAATGTCCCGGTTTTACAGCTCTTTCAAAACAATCTGCAGATACTTTGCAATAAAGCGACATACAGCAGCTGCTGATTATAGGAGCAATCATGTAGTGATTATTATCACCAGCAGATGGCGCTGTGAGCTACGCTGACTTTGGTCGCGCGCGCGCCTCTACTTCATGAAGAACGTAACTGAGAGCAGAGCGCCGTTATCGTCAAAAGAAACATCGTTGTCGCTTTCAAGGTAGTAAGTAACATACTAACTATTCATGTTAAATTAAAGTAATACTGTTTGTATGTGCTTTATGACAGAGCATCAACAGGATTGTTTTGTCCCCAAAAGTTCCGCAGTCACAAAGGAGTGTTTACCACACATCTTAACTATAAAAACCCCCAAACAATTAACTTTACACTTATATGCATCAAATACATGTGCAGCAGAATACACATACTTTCTGCTTAAAATAAGCCTAATTAAGGACAGTAAGAGTTATTTTCAAGCACAAACATAAAACATTTGGGAATTTTTATAGTAAGTTATATAGTATAAACTTATATAGTATAAACTATATAGTATAATTATATAGTATAAACTAAAGTATTATTCATAATTCATGCTGTAATATTGTTTTTGTGGGTGCGTTGAATAGTATTAAATCCAGACCAAAAATCCTAATAATCAAACTAAATCATAATAATTATCAATGTTAATAATAATATAGGAGCCCACAACAACAACAAAAACATTAAAAAATATATTGTCCCTGTTTTTTTAATGAAAAGATAATAACAAATGAGATTCTAGTGATATTTTGACCACTCAAATAGGAAATGTCCCCGGTTTCCATTTCAGAAATCTGGTCAGGCATTTTTTCTTGATGAGAAATTATCTGGTTAACACACAATTCAGTAAGATGGAATTAACATTCTGACCCCGACATGCACACTGCAAACTGCAAATTTTCCTGTGACATGAACCGTGAAGGGGTCTGTAGAATTCTAATTTTAAATAAACTGTGGGGTGGGGGGAGCGGGAAGAAGTATCTGTTCTTCCTTTTTGTTTATAATCTTTCTGTTACATGAGGAAAAGTTCGCTTTTTTTTTTTTTCTTCTGCAAATGTTATAAATTTGCATACAGTGTATTCAGATTTTTGAGCAGATGCAAAGACTATAGATATAGAAAGATGGTTCACTCCTATTACTTAAGAATGAGAGAAACTGCATCGTGCAATATGGTGGAATACCTTCTAAGTAAAAGAGCCAATCGCTGATTGGTAAAGTAATTGCGTCACTGCAGACGCCGTTAGAAGCTCCAGTCCCATAGAAACATGAGACATGCACTTAGGACTGCACATGTGCATTGGCTGGTCTAGCCTGAAAAATACGCTTTTTAATGCTACTTGAGCATAAGAAAAAACATTTATTGGACAGTTCATGTCAGATTTTGTTGCTGATTTGAAATATGTTATTTAATTGTGAGTTCGGCGAGCAGTTTTTGAGATGTCAGGATCCCCTCATTCAAGTAGATAGGGCTTAGTCTTGGATGCCCGAAATAGGCAGCAGAGTGAACAGACTGTCCTCGAAAGGGACTTTGTCATTATTGAACAGAATGAGCCTGATCACTCTTTAGTGCTGCATGCTCGAAACAAACGAAGCAAGTTGAAGCGAGGTAATAAAGCAAACTTTTCTGTTCATTCTTTGGATGTTCAGGTGTAATCAACAATTTCTCTTTTGTTGAATATGACACCGTTTCATTGTCCACAGGAGCTGGCATACTGCGGTCTCATCTCATTTCTATTCAAAGATTTGTCCACAGCTGAATAACTTGCATAAATGAATTTGATTGGATAAAGATGCAATCAAATATGTGGGTTTAAATGTGTTTGAGGAAAATAGCAAATCTGAACTATGGCCAGAAAAGTATTAAACACACTCACTCCATTCTGGATTTGGACCGCAGAGTTGTAATTGATGACCTGAGTGTACTGTTGAACGCTTTCACCGCTGAGTATGTATCGAGCAGCACTGCAATTTCATCAAAATCAGTTGGTGGGCAATAAAAAATGACTGACGGACCGGATTTGGCCCGTGATCACCCAGTTGAAAAGTTCTGCCTTATACAATGATATAATTAAATGTAGTTTTATTTTAAAAGCCCAGGTCAGACCTGTTCATTACCCAAGATGAAATGAAAAGGTCTGGTGTTCTTTTCTGTTAAAAATTGGCCATTAAAGGTGCTGTATGTAAGAATGACAGCTAGTGGTTGAAATGGGTACTGCAGTCCAAATTCAAAATATTGTTTGCCCCGCCCCCTTCTCCTCAGACCTGACGTCATGCAGGTTTGCCAGTTTGAGGACACGCAACAGGAACGAGTGCAATTGACAATGGAAGGTGTGGAGACTTACACTCTGCAAGTTGATGAGTTTTAATGTGTTTTAATGTGCTATACAGGAAGCACTCTTTGATTCACAATTTGAATAAAGCATGTTTTAATGTGCTTCCGTTCATAGAGATTTTTTAGATGTATGCCAAGGCTTTTAGGTCAGGTAGAATCTGCGTTCTCCGACCCAGTTTGTTTGCTGGCTTCCATGGCAGCAATACGCTGTGTTTTCCGCCAACTGGCAACCTGTGGTGTCAAAATACTATTGGGTAAACTGGCAACATGCGGTATCGCACAGACCAAAACAAAAGCAGACATTCTGACACGGAACACACATTTAACTGGCTGTAGCATTGTTTTGAGAAATAAGTAGGCAAATTTAGCTTTCTAAATATCTGCAAACTATTTTTATGCTTTAGTACAGTCAAAAACTTACATACAGCACCTTTAACAGTTTATTACAATTTATTATGAGGAAAAAGGAACTGTTGCTCAGTAATGACATACAGTATACATAATTTTTTTTTTCAAAACTGGAAATACGCTGTATGAAAAAAACAACGGCCCACAAATTAAGATTTCTTTTCCAGGACTTGATTTTCTATGGAAGCTTGTTTCCGCCACAGAATAAAACATTTTAAAAAATAAATGCGACTTTTTTTCTCACAATTGCGAGTTTATATTTCACAATTCTGACTTATTTTCTCTGAATTGTGACATATAAACTCGCAATTGCGATTTATAAAGTAGTTTAGGAAAAAGTATATCTCACAATTCTGACTTTATAACTCGCAGTTGTGTGATAAAGTTGCAATTGCTAGATAAAAAGTCAGAATTGTAAGATAAAAAGTCGCAATTACCTTTTTTATTTTCTATTCTGTGGCGGAAACAAGCTTCCATCATTTTCTCTAATTTTAGGTAAATCATGGCTACGTTGTACTAATTTGTTCCCTCATTTTAGTTAATTCATAACCACAATATCTGTTTTTGTTTTGTATATCATATCCGGTGCTCCATAACATTGCACTAGCTATCACTGTATTTTTCAGGTAAATGTCCACTGTGGAGTAACTGTGGAGTTTTGTTTTCTAGAAAATTTACAGAATATCTCCAAATAATATCTCCAAATAATGTTTAATCAAATAACCTTTTAAACCAACAAACCCATAGAATATATTTTCTTCAAAGAGCTCCCTACCTGGATTTTAGAATTTTCGGACACACTTTATATTAGGTGGCCTTAACTACTATGTACTTACATTTAAATTAATAATTTGATACAATGCACTTATTGTGTACATACATGTTTTTTACATTGTACTTCCATTTTAAAATTACCTGCATGTAATTACATCTGTAATTAACTTCTGTAGTTTTTAATTACACTGTTGACACGTCCCTTACACCTAACCCTACCTTTAAACTTATCCATACCACCACACCTGTCCCATAACTTTACCCGTATCCCACCTCAATATCAGCAAAAGTGTTTTGCAATACAATATGAACACAATAGGTACATTGTACTTATTGTTTGATGTAAGTACATAGTAGTTAATTATAAAGTGGGACCAAATTTTCTGTTGCATTTTAGTCACTTAGCATTCAGGTATAATTCTGTCAGTTTACTGTATGTGTTCATGGCAGTTGAACTCATGACCTTAGCATGCATGACAAAAATGCTTTATTCAAATTGTGAATCAAAGAGTGCTTCCTGTATAATCACTGAAACTGTCAATCATTTCAGTGCAAGTTCATGGGTTCTGCATTCTCACAAAATATCTTTACAATCAAAGAGCTGACTGCAGTGAATCTCTTATTTGCATCTATACTTTGTTGGCTATAATGACCAGTGTTGGGGAAAGTGACATACACTCACCTAAAGGATTATTAGGAACACCATACTAATACTGTATTTGACCCCCTTTCGCCTTCAGAACTGCCTTAATTCTACGTGGCATTGATTCAACAAGGTGCTAAAAGCATTCTTTAGAAATGTTGGCCCGTATTGATAGGATAGCATCTTGCAGTTGATGGAGATTTGTGGGATGCACATCCCAAAGATGCTCTATTGGGTTGAGATCTGGTGACTGTGGGGGCCATTTTAGTACAGTGAACTCATTGTCATGTTCAAGAAACCAATTTGAAATGATTCGAGCTTTGTGACATGGTGCATTATCCTGCTGGAAGTAGCCATCAGAGAATGGGTAAATGGTGGTCATATAGGGATGGACATGGTCAGAAACAATGCTCAGGTAGGCCGTGGCATTTAAATGATGCCCAATTGGCACTAAGGGGCCTAAAGTGTGCCAAGAAAACATCCCCCACACCATTACACCACCACCACCAGCCTGCACAGTGGTAACAAGGCATGATGGATCCATGTTCTCATTCTGTTTACGCCAAATTCTGACTCTACCATCTGAATGTCTCAACAGAAATCGAGACTCATCAGACCAGGCAACATTTTTCCAGTCTTCAACTTGGTCCAATTGTCCAATTTTGGTGAGCTCGTGCAAATTGTAGCCTCTTTTTCCTATTTGTAGTGGAGATGAGTGGTACCCGATGGGGTCTTCTGCTGCCCACGCCTCAAGGTTGTGCGTGTTGTGGCTTCACAAATGCTTTGCTGCATACCTCGGTTGTAACGAGTGGTTATTTCAGTCAAAGTTGCTCTTCTATCAGCTTGAATCAGTCGGCCCATTCTCCTCTGACCTCTAGCATCAACAAGGCATTTTTGCCCACAGGACTGCCGCATACTGGATGTTTTTCCCTTTTCACACCATTCTTTGTAAACCCTAGAAATGGTTGTGTGTGAAAATCCCAGTAACTGAGCAGATTGTGAAATACTCAGACCGGCCCGTCTGGCACCAACAACCATGCCACGCTCAAAATTGCTTAAATCACCTTTCTTTCCCATTCTGACATTCAGTTTGGAGTTCAGGAGATTATCTTGACCAGGACCACACCCCTAAATGCATTGAAGCAACTGCCATGTGATTGGTTGATTAGATAATTGCATTAATGAGAAATTGAACAGGTGTTCCTAATAATCCTTTAGGTGAGTGTATAAAAGTAATGCATTACAATAATACCTTACTCCCTAAAAAGGTAACTAATTGTGTTAGTTACTTTTTATGGGAAGTAATTCATTATGTTACTTCTGCGTTACTTTTTTTCATCTGGGCTGGACTTGCTTGTTTTTAATAACAAAAAAATTATATTTTTGGCAAATGTAAAGGCCCTTTTACTCCAAAAGTGTAATGAATAAAGCCCATAGTATACTTCACTTTTTACGCGTCCATGAGTTATCAGAAGAGTATGCTCATACTGTACGCGCACTGCCAGATTTCAGATGCCAGTTTTTATCATGAAATCATTTAGTCACCATGAAATTAAAACTGTTTTGTTTTTTGGCTTTTAGTATGAATATGTTAGCCTTACTGTTATCTATAAGCTAGTGTGCTCCAAAACAATGAGAACATTTCATATTTAGAAGATATATGCATTCAAAACTTACAGTCTCTCACATCTGCCGATATGGATCAACGATTTTTATTACATCATGCTGCACTTCAGCTTCTTATCAGATTTGCTGTCCAATCAAATGCTCTCTACATTACTATATTTTAAAGCGATAATGGAGGATATTAGGAGGAGAAATGGTTAGAGATTAGGAGGAAATTGTGGTTTTACCGAGCTCAGTGGCTCTGGCCGAACTGTGATATAAACTAATATATTGGCTATTGGCTATTTTAAAAAGGAGGGGAGGAACTGTTCGATATATCCCACCCTGTCTTCCTGTTTCAGTGGAAATTATGTCAACACATTGAATAATGCTGCACGTTTCAAAGTACTTCAGTGGGCCTTTAAAAGACATTGGTCATAACCGTGAGGGACATGAAGCCAATTGCTGGAAACAATGCTCATTAGTGCTGCTCCTCAGAGCTCCTGGGCAAAGTAGTTATCTCTGTTTTCTTACCCTGCAAAACTTGAAGGGAAGTTGAGTTGCCATCCTGATCTCTCCCTAAACATCTTCTTCTAAGAACGCTCTGAGTAAATAATTCATACTTTATGCTGATGGAAATTCAGTCCCCCTTATCTAGGTGTTAAACTGAAGTAATGTAAAAGAGACAGTGCACCAAGTCTGATCAGCACAGGAAGGTAATTTCTATCCATGCCACAGGGATCAGTTTGACTCTGCTCCAATCAGTGAGCAAGTCCCAGCACACTGTTGCCAGGGACCCAACAGATGCTTTTATCTGATCATCCCTCATTTATGGTGTGTGTGGATGTGTGTGTTTGTAAGGCCAAGTGATGGATGCCGTCATTGTGCCTGTTTCCTATTCACAAAGCAATGGTTTTAATTAAAGGAATTTACTTTGACCAGTGTTTGCACTTGTGTAATTAATTCAGTAAATTTGACAGTAGCGTATGGGTGTGCAGTTATTTTTTGCACTGGTTAACTAAACTAAGAATAAACACATGGATTAGGCAACTATTTGTCACACACACAAACCTCACTTTGAGGCACGTTTAAGATGTGCTGTGTTTTGAAACATTGAGAACTGCTGTGAGGCTTCTGTGAAGATATTTTGACATGCAGCACTTGAAATGTTTAAGCCTGCAGTAAGACGTGAGATTTTGAGGCAGCAGGTTTGTTGTCTCAGTTTATGGATGATTCACATGGGTTGCAGAGTAGCAATCAATCAAATGATGTCCCTTTGCTGCTGAAATTAGATTCTGCTTGTATTATATATTGAAGCCAAACTGGACACAGCTCTGTTTTTTTTTTTGTTTTTTTAAGGCAAGCAGTACTGTTAAACATCTTCCCCAAATGAACATCCCAT
This sequence comes from Paracanthobrama guichenoti, assembly GCA_018749465.1. Taxonomy (NCBI): domain Eukaryota; kingdom Metazoa; phylum Chordata; class Actinopteri; order Cypriniformes; family Gobionidae; genus Paracanthobrama; species Paracanthobrama guichenoti. Next base: position 24,250,549 of record CM031943.1, read on the forward strand.
GGGTATAGTTCTTGTGAAGGTCCATGAAGTTCATGTCTCTAGTAACAGTCCACTAGTATTTGTGGACTTTTAAGTGGAGCCCATTAATAATTTGTACAACTAGCCTAATGGATGGGTCAATGACGTGACACTTGTGTTTTGGGCTGTAAATATTTTTTAAATGCATTTTTAAATTAGCGAAAAGTTAGAGTCAGGCAAAATAGATCTATTGTCAATATTGTAACGTTGTATGAAGCACATCTCACACAAACCATGCAGCTTTCTGTTGGTCAACGCCACCAACTGAAACACAAACAAACTCCGCCAGGGGATCTTTTTTGACCCTCACATGAAATGTCTCAGGTTACGCATGTAATCATGGTTCCCTGAGAAGGGGAACAAGACGCTGCATCACCTAGAGGGTGCTATGGGAATGACTCCGGCATGCCCGGTGTCTGAAGCATGAGTATAAAAACAACAATGAACTTTACATTGGCAGACGGCAGACTGGTGTGATTGTGAGTATAAAAGGGCACCTGTGAAATAAGTGATCCACTTCATGTCTGAAGGCAAAGGGATGCAGCGTCTTGTTCCCCTTCTCAGGGAACCATGGTTACATGCATAACCTGAGATGTTCCCTTTCGAAAGGAACGAAAAACCCATGCCGCCATGCTGAATGGATGAGTGCCTTAATGGCTGACATTAAAGACTCAAGACTCAAAGGAGTCCCCACCCCTAAGGTGCACACCAGCATCACGATTAATTCCCTGCAGCCAGAACTATAAGACCCCTCAAGAGCTTGGTATTCCTACAAATACCTTTGAGGGAATATCATCATAGACCGGAGCTTCTCAAGAACGGAGGCCTCAGTACAATGAATCTCAAAATGAGAGGAGACCTAGTAACACTTCACACTAAGGTCAGTAGCCAAGGAGGCTCACAGAGAGCCTAACAACCTGACATACTACCCTACCGCCCAGCCAAGCTCTAGGAGTGGAGGCCTCAGCATGGTGACTCTCTAAATCGTGGGGAGACCTAACCCATGTGTTTAGACTCATGCTTCAGACACCGGCCATGGCGGAGGCATCCCCCATAGTGCCCTCTAGGGGATACAGCGCAAGTTCCCTTTCGAAAGGGAATTTAGGATTACGTAGATTCCTATCAAAAAGACTAGATTTCGCCCACACACTTTTGCAGAGGAACAGTACAAGTGACTGCACCTTTCAGTCACAATGAAAAGAAAGTAGCGATAGATCCTTTCTTCCATATTGTGATGTACATGAGTGTAACATATTGAAAAAGAAATAAATGTAGGGCTGATGACTTTGAGCTTGCATGAGGACTGTGGGTTTATGAGGACTAAATGATAGAAGTCCTGCATGTGTCACCAGGCCAGAGAGAAGTCTGTTGTTTCACCGGAAAGTCCTGTCATGACATTTTGTTTTCACTTTATTTTGATGGACCCTTTATCACATTCTGTTGACTTTAAGTACCATTGCACCTACATATCTACTAACTCTCATTAGAGTGTTAGTAGAGTATTAGTAGAATGGTAGGGTTAGTGTTAGAATAAGTTGACATGTAGTCAAAGTTATTTATAGTCAGTAGAATGTCTGTTGAAGGACCATCACCATAAAGTGTTAGCAGACATTAAGCAGACAGTCTAATACTCTAATGAGAGTTAGTTGACAGCAGAATGTTCAAAGGGGACCATCAAAATAAAGTGTGTACATTCTTATTAGTAATGTCCCAATAAGGCAGCATACATTTATTATTTGAATAAATAAGATCAAATACACTGAATATGTTGTTATTATTGCATACGGTTTTATTATATACAATGCACTGAGGTGCAAATGATATCTGCCATTATTTGCCCTAAGTATAAGCATCTAACAACAGCATCTAATATTTACACTTAGTGCAAAGAAAATACAGCTATTTTCACTAAATGTAAATAGCATCTATGGCTGCAAAGAAAATACTTTTTGTTGCTATTTACACTTAGTTCATGTTTAGTGTCTGTGTTTTCGTGTTTTTGTGTCTTTGTTCTGTATGTTTCATTCAGCTTGACCTTAATTACGCTCTTTTATTAGTTTCCGATTAACCACACCTGTATCTTGTTTAGTTCATCATACTCCTTGTTTGGTTCTATTGCTTGTTGGTTCTCCTCTTTATTTAATGTGTGTGGATTATGATTATGAGTAATTATTCGTGTGTATTAAAGACTTTATTAGAGCCCATGCACCAATGGATTGGATTGAACCATACACATCGTGAAAATATTGTTGTCTTATTTATCATTGACCTGGGTGTCTATATAAAGACCTTTCAGAATTATTTGATCAATTGGGGAAGATTAGCTACTGCTAATGTGAGCATGTGTTGTGTTTTGCAGGGGGAGCTGCTGAGTCCGTGTCGCTGTAGTGGTTCTGTTCGCTGCACTCATGAGCCGTGTCTTATAAAGTGGATTAGTGAAAGAGGATCCTGGAGCTGCGAACTCTGCTACTACAAATATCAGGTCATCGCCATCAGCACCAAGAACCCACTTCAGGTAACTCGGTGCTTGCCTGAGCTTTCTGTGGACTTCAACAAAATTTATTATTATTATGCTGGACACAATACTATGACACCATTATTACTCTTATTCTCTCTCTCTCTCTCTCTCTCTCTCTCTCTCTCTCTCTCTCTCTCTCTCTCTCTCTCTCTCTCTCTCTCTATATATATATTTTGTGTGTGTTTGTGGGTGTTCCATGTACCCAGATGTTAGTCTAGTAAAAGTAATCCATTTCAATTTAAATAGTAACAGTATATGTTTTAAAAGTAAAATAACTGATCTGTATGGTTAATTTATTTGATCTACTCCATTTTCCTGCTCAAAATACCTATTTAAAGAGATAGGAGTCTAATGCTGCCTTCATATGCTATCAGAATTATCGTAACGTAGTATCGTTTCCTAGTCAAAAAATTGGACATGAACACCTTCTCAAGTCAAAACTTGTATGCGATGAGCTTGTAATCACAACTTAAGAAGTGGGAAGTACGAAATTTCCGATAGCACGTGAAAGCAGCATAATGCCGCAGTCACACAGAAAGGATAGAATTTAAATAAGTTAGCGCTTAGTCTGACATCATTATGAATTTTTTAGAAGTCAGCACAGTTGAGCTCTGAGGATCATATTCCTACCGCTTCTAGGCTCATTTCGATTTCAGACAAGACCAATTCAGTGATTTGTTAACTTGAGTTATTAAATCAGTAATTGAGACCATTTAATTGAAAAAATTGGCTCAAAGAAAGATTTGTTATGCTATTTGAAATGTAGTGAAGATAAAAATAAAAAAATCTTAAAATGAAAACACTGATGATGAAGTCCAAATAAATAAATGTACTTAGGCCAACACGTGTATCAGAGTAAAACCACCATACAGGTATTCTTTGCATTGCACTACATGGCCAAAACAGTATGTGGACACCTGAACTCAACACCCAAATGTGTTTGTTGAGCAAAACCATGGACAATTCATTTCATAACCATGGGCATTAATAAGGCATCAGTCCTCCCTTCCACTCTACAAGCAAGGCTTTCCACTAGATGTCGGAACTCTCATTCAGACTCCAGAGCATCAGTGAGGTCAGACACTGATTTTATACAATGGGGCTTGGCTCACTGTCATCCCAAAGGTGTTCATTGATTTGGCTTTTTTTGAAGGCCAGACCAGTTTTTTCAGTCAGTAAAAACTTTCTTTATAGACCCCTTTTTGTGCAGAGAGCATAGCTAAGTTGGAAAAGAAAAAATGCTGTCCCATTGTTTGGACATTACATAGCTGTATTCCGCATTCATTAGGTGATATTCACATACTTTGGCCATATAGTGCACCTTGGCATACCATGTATGATGATATGATATGGTAGTCATTCAGCACCAAAAACCTGTACCACCACAATACTGAGAGCATTAGCAGTGTGTTTATCTTATTCCTTTCATATTGTGTCAGCTCATATGATTAATTTGCTTGTCTGGGTTCAAAGCTTCTGCTCTCACTGATTTTACTTTCAGCCTTTTTTGTTTCTTTTGATCTGACCTTCAGATGATAAGTAGGATAGTTGTCTGAGCAAGTAGACAGACCATATTTTAGTATATGGAAAGAATGACTCTGAAATGTTATAAAATTCAGGCAAGAAAATTTTCTTCATAGTGCACCTTTAAAATAATGATATGATTAATAAAACAAAGATTTTCATTATTACAAAGATTGGGGTAAGATTTTTTTAAATATATTTTTGTCTCTTTTGCTCACCAAAACTGCATTTATATAATCAAAATACAGTAAAAACAATAATATTGTGAAATATGTGAAATATTCATACAATTTAAAATAACTGTTTTCTTTTTTAATATCTATTTAAAAGTGTATTTTTAAATATATATTAATTTTATAAAATGTAATTTATTCCTCTGATGGCAAAGCTGATTTTTTTAACAGCTGTTACTCCAGTGTTCAGTGTCACAAGAGTCTTCAGAAATCATTCTAATAAGCTGATTTGTGCTCAAGAAATATTTCTTGTTAAAAACGCCTCGTAAACACTGCTTAATATTTCTCTGGAAACCACAATACACTTTTCCAGGATGAATAGAAATTTCAAAAGAACAGTATTTATTTGAAATATTTTTGTAACAAGTCTTGTTCAATTCAATGCCTCCTTACTGAATAAAAGTAAAAAGTAATAAAAAAAAACACTTTTGAAAGATGGTGTACCTCTGCATCAGTCTAATTTACAAACTAATTCTAGTTAGGCACATTTGTTTATATTATAAGTCTGGCTTATTCTGACTGATATTAAGATATTATCCGTTTACTGTATCAATATTTTGTCTTCTTGTTTTTCATGTGTGTTAAAATGTGGCTCTGGTACTGTGCTATCTAATTAGTTCATCCTTTTTTATTTTTTTTTTGTCTCCAGTGGCAGGCCATCTCTTTGACAGTGATAGAGAAAGTACAGATAGCTGCAGCTGTTCTGGGCTCCCTGTTCCTGATAGCCAGTATCTCCTGGCTGGTGTGGTCCTCCCTCAGCCCCTCAGCCAAGTGGCAAAGGCAGGACCTGCTCTTCCAGATCTGTTATGCCATGTACGGTTTCATGGACCTCGTTTGCATTGGTAGGTCACTGGATGCTCAATTTCTGCAGCCACCTGGCTCAGCAAAACCAATGTTGTACTTTTACATGTTTGCTTGTTTACCTGTCTGACAGTGTCAGACACTGTCTGTGGGGGGACTTTTGAGTACATTGTGCTTCGCTGGTAACCAACATCTCTGGGAACCAGCTGAAAGTGAACAAGACAAGCCCACTTTCCTCTAAAACACAGGAAACTAAATATGCAGGCAGAACAGAGACGATTGTGTTTTTTAGGCAAGCCACAGGGAGCCATGAGTAATTGCTGCATTTGACTTAATATCATACATTTTTATGTATCTACTTAATAACGTTCTTAGAAAAAGAAATGGAAAGGCTGAGAGATTGAGAACTGGAAATTGATTCCTGCATAGATGCCATTCAAAGTCCATTCAAATTCAAATTGGCCACAATATACAGGCTGTCACACTATGAATATCTACAATTTTAAAAACCATCCAATATTAAGTGACTTAAAGGATTAGACTAGCAATACTAATTTAAACGGGCTTTATTTAGAATGAAACTATCTTACCGATTACTGCTCAGGACTGATAACTGCTAATATATATATATATATATATATATATATATATATATATATATATATATATATATATATATATATATATATATATATATATATATATATATATATATATATATACTCACTCACCTAAAGGATTATTAGGAACACCATACTAATACTGTGTTTGACCCCTTTTGCCTTCAGAACTGCCTTAATTCTATGTGGCATTGATTCAACAAGGTGCTGAAAGCATTCTTTAGAAATGTTGGCCCATATTGATAGGATAGCATCTTGCAGTTGATGGAGATTTGTGGGATGCACATCCAGGGCACGAAGCTCCCGTTCCACCACATTCCAAAGATGCTCTATTGGGTTGAGATCTTGTGACTGTGGGGGCCATTTTAGTACAGTGAACTTATTGTCATGTTTAAGAAACCAATCTGAAATGATGCAAGCTTTGTGACATGGTGCATTATCCTGCTGGAAGTAGCCATCAGAGAATGGGTACATGGTGGTCATAAAGAGATGGACATGGTCAGAAACCATGCTCAGGTAGGCCGTGGCATTTAAACGATGCCCAATTGGCACTAAGGGGCCTAAAGTGTGCCAAGAAAACATCCCCCACACCATTACACCACCACCACCAGCCTGCACAGTGGTAACAAGGCATGATGGATCCATGTTCTCATTCTGTTTATGCCAAATTCTGACTCTACCATCTGAATGTCTCAACAGAAATCGAGACTCATCAGACCAGGCAACATTTTTCCAGTCTTCAACTGTTCAATTTTGGTGAGCTTGTGCAAATTGTAGCCTCTTTTTCCTATTTGTAGTGGAGATGAGTGGTACCCGGTGGGGTCTTCTGCTGATGTAGCCCATCCGCCTCAAGGTTGTGCGTGTTGTGGCTTCACAAATGCTTTGCTGCATACCTCGGTTGTAACGAGTGGATATTTCAGTCAAAGTTGCTCTTCTATCAGCGTGAATCGGTCGGCCCATTCTCCTCGGACCTCTAGCATCAACAAGGCATTTTCGCCCACAGGACTGCCGCATACTGGATGTTTTTCCCTTTTCACACCATTCTTTGTAAACCCTAGAAATGGTTATGCGTGAAAATCTCAGTAACTGAGTAGATTGTGAAATACTCAGACCAGCCCATCTGGCACTAACAACCATGCCATGCTCAAAATTACTTAAATCACCTTTCTTTCCCATTCTGACATTCAGTTTGGAGTTCAGGAGATTGTCTTGACCAGGACCACACCCCTAAATGCATTGAAGCAACTACCATGTGATTGGTTGATTAGATAATTGCATTAATGAGAAATTGAACAGGTGTTCCTAATAATCCTTTAGGTGAGTGTATATATATATAAAATTTTTAAATTAAAGTGTGAAACATAACACGTTACACAACAATAACTGTATCGAGCAGTATTTTGCTACATAGTTGTCACATGATCTCATCACATTAGTTAATTCGGTGAACAACTCAAGAAGTTGGAGAGTGCAGGGAGACTGACTTGATTGTCATTCACAATGCTTCATGGGAGAAGATGGTTGCTGCTGAGCTCTTTTGTCCTAATTCGCCCCTTAGGGCTTGGGCCCTATTGTTTTCCTTTGGTAATTATTATTTTTATTTTTATTTTTTCTTGAACTTTCACCATTTTTGGGTTCCTTAACATGTTAAAAAACTCTTGAAATTTTGCACACACATCAGAATCGTTAGCGATCAGGTCCGGGCATAAGTTGTCATGGGGGGTCGTGGGGGGGCTTTGTGCAACACCCTTCTATTTGGTTGTATTTAAGGGGCTCTATAGTGCACCCTATTTTCACTTACAGCAACCAAACTTCATAGAGTTATAAATCTCAGTGGGCTGAACAACACTCAGTTGTTACGTCAACACAACAACAAGTCATACGACAGCCCAACAGGAAGTTGGCCATTATGGGTTGTTTGAAAAACGCATGCTCTGGAATTTGATTAGTCTTGTGTAGACAGACCTTCAGACTGACAGCAGAAGGTCTGGACTCCATCGCAGCTTTCACTGGTCAAGGACCATCCAAGAGGACGTCTGACTGACATGTAACACAACCGATCACAGTTTGTTTTGTTCCGCGTCATGTTTAGGGGCGTGAAAATGTAAAGCCAATGTCCCTGCAAATTATTAATCTATGAACGTTTTTCAAGTTTACCGCAACAACTTTATATACTTTTGAAAATCCAGTGTGTAGTTGATCCTGATAAGATCGCATTGCCACAGTTTTAAACACGATGGCGTTCTTCTTTCACGAGGGAGTTGTAGTCGTGGCATTTGTTTCCAGGTGGACCGTTAAAGAACGCAACACACGCGTCTCGTGGACATCCTGTAGAAATCAACCAATCAGATGACGACTTCAAAACTCCTGAAGTGTTTCCAGATAAGTGTGCCATATGCATCAGACATTCAGCCAATGGCCCGAGATTAGAATTTGATATACTTCTCCTAGATGATTCATCCGATCGCTACCAAACTAAGTCAGCATGAAGTCAAGACATTAAGGGTGCTAAATTGCAAGCAGATTTTTGACATCTTGAACGGTTTGGCCATGAGGTTGAAACTAATTTATGGCGAGAAAAAGGGACAACAGGAAGTGTGTTATAACTTCTGCAAATATTGACTGATTTAGATGAAACGTCAGCTGTGTGTTTGTTGTAGGAAGCCGATCATATGAATGTGACTATTGTGAGTCAAAGTCATAGCACCACCAACTGGCAGCAGGAAGTGTGTCACTTTCAAAATGCTTTGAAATCGCCATCTTATTTTTACCCAATTTGCTTCAAACTTCATCAGCCAGTAGACATGGGCAAAGCTTTAGAAACGGGCCTGAAGAAGGGGCTCTATAGTGCCACCTTTTGACTAAAGTTGGGGGTTACTTTTACTTCCAAATTCAATACATATATTGTTCTCATCGAGCCAGACAACTTTCTAATTTACAGTCATTAGCTCCGACCAACAGCTATCAGCTATTTTTGTTTGAATGTGGATTTTTTGAACTAAGCTCTCAATTTAACTACTTCTCCAAAGGCCGTCATACAATTCACACCAAACTTTCTCAACATGATGCCAATATATCCAAGATGCTAAATTGCGAATGATTACAGCATATCTCAAATGGTGTTTCCATTGTGAGGGATTAAATTAAGGACAAAAAAAGGAAACAGGAAGTGTCTCATTATAAAATCATTGCTTGATTTAAAATAAATTAAAGATTGTATGTTTTATGATTGAACTTGAATGAAATGAAAATTAATGTACTCAATTTACTAGTGTTTGTGCCATTATTTACAGCCCAAAAAAAGCATGTCTTAAACCAGACACTAACTGGTAGGACTTCTGTACTTTTGAGCTGCAAAAGATAACTTCGCACTGATTTCAAAGTGACCTATAACATCTTATGACATTAAATTCATCTAAATGTAAAGGACCTCATGGTTGTGGTTCATAGGGGCACCAGCTGCTGCAGTAAATGTGGCATATTCAAATGATTTTGATATAGTCTTTTTACATTCTCCCAGTTTAAATACTGCCCATCATGCACAGTTGCCCTAAAGTGGCGGTGGCGCTGGGGCTTGGGCCTGTCATCGCTGCTTGCAGCTATATTTGTTTGTTGTCATTATCTGATTGTAAAACTGAACTTTAAAAACGTATGAGTTAGGGCTTTAACAGAAGCATACCATAGATTAATAGTCAGCCTGTCTTGAAAGGTTTATGCAGAATCATTAAAAATCTATTTCTCTGTTGAGAAAAGTAATGGAATTTTTACTTCCACTACCCTGCTGTTGCTCTCTATTCCAAATGGTACTTTCAATTATTACTTCCTTTCCCTCATTTGGAATGACCCTTCAACTGAATTTCTATTTCACAAGGCCGATACAACGTACAGACAATCATCATTTAAAGGAAGTAATTTTGCAGTTTGTTTGCCATTTATGTGATTTTGTCATAGATTCTAAAATTCTCTATTGTTCTCAAGCGCCCAAGGACTATCAGCGGAAATAGAATTACAAAGGGTCGATATCTGATGCAAAAGTATACTTTCCACAACAATCTTAACAGTTAAAATCATGACTTTTTCCCATTCAAAATGAATGTTCAGTGATATATAGATTTGCGCAGGGTGTTCTAAAAACATTGCCTATACGAGCAAGCCCTCATTTCAGGAGCTCTGATTTTCAGAGTAAATGGGGTGCAGTGATGCTCACTTCTGATTGGAATTCACCCCAATTTGCAGATATTATAACATTTGTCATATGTAATTTGGAAGTGAATAGACCAAATATTTAGGACTTTCTGTGATATGTAATGCTTTGTCACACTGGCATAAAGGATTACAGGGAAGGGCATGCTGAGTTTGATCTCTGGAGGAAAGGCGAGACGATGAGTCTAATCAGGCCAGCTTAAGGGGTGATCCTTCTAATGCATCGCTATGAGAGAAAATACACACTGCTCCCTGATGAGCCGCATACAATTGAGGCAGTAAATAACATGCGCACACACATTGTATCTGTCTTTTTGTCTCTCAGAGGAAATGTGCTTCTAATTAAATGATACAATTTTTTTTTTTTTTTTTCAATTACGCATCAGCTGAAGAGCTTAGATTTGCATTGTTGTAACAAAACCATTTTAAGGGGGGGTGTACTGCAGCTAAAACTAGAGCAGCACTTAGCAAAAAAAAACAAAAACAAAAAAAAAACAGTTCAGCTTTTCCAGTGTTATAGAACAGAAAAGACACAAAAAAATAAATAAATAAATAAATAAATAAAAATATTGGAAATGTGAGGCCACTTGTGGGATAGTCATGAACAGATTTAATTTGAGCTTTTATTCACATATTCACATTTGTATTGAAACGCACTTGCCTATAGACTAAACACGTAATGCTTACGTGCATGCCCTCACCGTTCTCACAGATTCACGTTTTTTCAGATTCAGATTGCAAGTTTACACGAAGACGATAGCGGTAATTCTCCAGCCGCTGATTTGTCTGCACTGTTGCCGTGCGGATGAGCGGCCGGAACGCATTGAGAGTTTTCTAATTTGGTTGAAAATGGTGTTGTGCAAGTGGCCCCAAAGTAAATAACTAATGATTTTTTTACAACGGGAATGACTCAATATCAAAAACTTACTTTAGCTAGACAATAACTTTTTTCTAGAGCTGCTGTACATCCAAAACAATCTCTCTTCCATTAATTTCCTATTATCACTGTAAAGCTGCTATGAAACTATCTATATTGTAAAAAGTGCTATATAAATGAAGGTGACTTGACTTGACATATAAACATTGTGAATGTGGCAAATTGTGACTCTCTTGAACCTCATGCGAAAACTGTATGAGAAATTTTTCTCACATGAAATTCCACAGATTCCTAATGAAATGAACTGAAATTAATTTCACAGGACAATGGTAAATGTGACTGCACCTTAACTCGCAGTAGTATTGAGCAATGTCTGTAACCGTTGCAACAGATAATTAAAAAATCAGGACTTTGCATTGCGACCTGAGAATTTCATTTATATTTCAGATCATTTCTGCTCTTTTCATTTTCTTAGATATGCAGCCAAAAATCTGGTTCTATCTGCTTTTTTTTTTCTCTCCCTCTTTTGTCCAAACATTTAGCTCTGTCTCTCTATTCACTCAAAACCCCTATTCTCTGCAATTTTGTATGTCAATGACATAACAGATACCGGTATAGGGAAATGTTCACACAGCGGCAGTATAAATGGCAGTTTTACAGTCACATTTTAGGGGCTGTTCACACAGGGAAATGGGGAAAAAACACAAGGTCTTGAGAAACGTCTTTTAAAAGTCAAACTTATTTGCACTTGAGAACGGCATGTCATGCACAGGACACTGCAAAGACACAATTTGTGAGTGCAACGGTCAAACACGTCTGCCTCATGCCCGTTTACATAGAAAAATTATGGAAAAGTAGCTCAGTGGAATAGAAAAATGCGTTCTGTGTGAATGGCCCCTTAGAGTGCTAAATATGTTCTATAGCCAAACTCACTAACTACTTATAAGGACTCGCCCCTTAATTTACTATTTTGGTTAACCTGTACTGGGTAAATAGAATCACACTGGAAAACTAGTTGTCATGTCATACAGTGCTATAGCCAGTCTACACTGCACACACAGCTGACGTGTGTATTTTGTGTATTCTTCTGGGGTTCCGATAACTCACAGAGATGGAGTTATGAGCCCTTCCATTCACTGTCTTCCATCAAAGCCTTTATCAGTTTTGTGGTCTGGGTCCCTCCCGAATGCTTTTCTCCACACTCAACAATTCAATGCCACTGTTGGATAATGGATGACTTTGTGCCTCTATTTGGCTCGTTTATCAAATAAGGTCATGTTAACTGTAATGAGACTTTCCAGCGTTATGAAAGTCACCATATTTTATATTTATTTTCATCACTGATACAGGCATTACTTACAACTTTTGCAAAGGACAGAAAAGAGCCTCAACTTTGACTGTTCATTCACACAGACAACATTCAAACTGCTTGTGTAAGCTCAACTGTTGTATGAACAGGATAATTTTAGAGTTAAGAGTTTGTAAATATGGTTGAAAACACACTTCCTTTCACACTGGTCCAAACTAGTCTTATTGCTCCCGCCTCTCCCTGGCCTTTCTGGATTCAGTTCAGTTTTTGGGTTCAGAACCACTGTGTGTCTGTGTCATCAAAGTAACAACAGTTTACTCCTTTAGGAAAATATATAGCATAGGAAAATGCTGCAAAATGGATAGTTGCTTGTTACACTTTTGTACTTTGGTTTATGAACCAAACGACACATGCGTCTATCTACTGTAAATTGCAAATGTTACAAATATTTCAGCAAAAAATTAGATACATTTATCTCTTTGCTTGCAGTGCTTATCCAGCATGTCAGGAAAGTGACACACACAGTTTGTCCAAATCATACAACATTTAGTGGTTCACTGTGATTTCAAAATATTGGGTTATCAGCAGCAAACTGATAAAGTAAGCGCACACCTGAGTTTGGAAAACAGTGTTCACATCATCCAAACAAACCTGGGTGCCCACCAGAAATGCCAGTGTGAAAGCACCCTATGGGGGCGTTCACACAGAACACGTTTTTTGCATTCCACTGTGCCGTTTACCATTATTTTTGGTAAAATGCACTAGACGGATGCACTAGACGGATATGTTTGAATATTGCAATGAGGTCTTTTGTCTTTCACAGCATCTCATGCATGACGTCATTCTAAAAACCATGTGAAAAGAAATTTTATAAAACATGTCTTTTTTCCAATTTACTTTCCAGCATTTTTAAATAGTTACCTATTTACTAAACTAACCATTTCAGTAGGAATCAATACGATCAGGATTTTCGTGCGAGGACCAAAGATTTTCCCGTGCAGATTTCATATCGAGTTGAGTTGGTCACGCAGATTTCACCACATTAACCAACTGCTTGGTTTGAAAGTGACTTCTGTGTGAACTGTCACTACACTACTTACCACAGATAATGAACCATTTCCACTGAAATTTCCTCCACACCTGACCGCACCTGTTTCAAAGCAAAAACGTGTTTGAACAACTGTATTCTGCGCTGACAATTGTATTCTACTGCTGTGTGAATGTGGCCATTGAATATATGTACAGGTGTTGAACAGAGTATCTGGGCTATAGTGGAAGTTTGATGTATGAGGTTTAGACAGTTCTCTATGATGCATTGCAGATTAGACAAAGTCATATGGGAATTAAAGCAAGAGTGACAACAACTGCAGCCCTCTCCTTAACATCCGCAAATGACAGCTGCAACATAAAATATCTGCTGCCTAGTAAATGGGCATCACAAAGCTGCAGAAGCTGAAGTGGAATGGCTGTTTCACCTCTCCAGTGGCTCAGAGGGAATAATGAGGTTTTCTCAGAGCAGCACTATCTTGGGTAATCGCTACTGCAAGAAAAAAGAAAGCGGGTGAATGGGATGGAGCTGAACAATGGTGATGTCGAGATTGTTTTAGTGGCTCATCCGTTTGTGCGTGTGCATGCTGTAGATCAATGGCAGAGCTCCTCAAGAGTTTCTCACCCTGATGTATTGCTCTGTCTCTGTAAGCAGCCAGACTGGGAGGGAGACGGAACAAGAGTCCATTCTGTCTGGTTAGGTGGAGAGAATGGAGATAATGCCTAAAGGCGATGATTTCATTGAAACACCATCACTGAGAACAGCATTGGCCTTTTATTATTTTCCCTCCTGACAGGAAGAGGGCATCAGGTCCTCTGAGAGTATTACGAACAATGTATCACACAACATTTATATTTATTAATTTAGCTGATGCTTTTATCCAAAATGGGTGTTTATACATCAACTGCTGATGCTTTCAGCTACCAATAAAACACTAAAACTATCATCTCTGTTTGTTTTTCACCATATGTGAAATGCTTTCCACAGACCTTTCCATATTTTTCTCAAAAGCAGTGCGGAACATGCATGAAGAGTCTACAGATTCTGTCAGATTCTGTACATATAAAATTGCTGTTTATATATATATATATATATATATTATATATATATATATATATATATATATATATATATATATATATATATATATATATATATATATATATATATATATATATATATATATTGTTATGCTACTTTCTCATAGAAATGACTGAACTTAAAATTAAAATGTAAACATTTAAATATAATTTTTATTTGTGTTTATTCAGTGAGTGGAAAACCATTATTAATTATATATTTATTTAGTTTTACTTTTTACACCTTCTAAATCATTGAATTCAGGTGTTCCAATCATTTCCATGGCCATAGGTGTATAAAATCAAGCACCTAGTGGTAGGAGTGGTAGGCCACGTAAAATCATAGAGTGGGGTCAGCGCATCCTGAGGTGCACAGTGCACAGAAGTCGCCAATAGTCAATAGCTACAGACCTCCAAACTTCGTGTGGCCTTCAGATTAACTCAAGAACAGTGCGTAGAGAGCTTCATGGAATGGGTTTCCATGGCTGAGCATCTACATCCTCACCAAGTGCAATGCGAAGCGTTGGGTGCAAAGCACGCCACCACTGGACTCTAGAGCAGTGAAGACGAGTTCTCTGGAGTGACGAATCACACTTCTCTGTCTGGCAATCCAATGGAAGAGTCTTGTGCCAAGTGTAAAGTTTGGTGTGGGGTTGTTTTTCAGGAGTTGGGCTTGGCCCCTTAGTTCCAGTGAAAGGAACTCTTAATGCTTCAGCATGCCAAGACATTTTGGACAATTTCATGCTCCCAACTTTGTGGGAACAGTTTGGGTATGGCCCCTTCCTGTTCCAACATGACTGTGCACCACAAAGCAAGGTCCATAAAGACATGGATGAGCGAGTGGTGTGGAGGAGTCCTGACCTCAACCCAATAGAACACCTTTGGGATGAATTAGAGCGGAGACTCGTCCAACATCAGTGCCTGACCTCACAGATGCGATGGGGCATTAATGTTTGGCAATATGGTGTATTTTTTTAGATGTTTTACCCAAAATACTGTATGAATAGGGGTTTTCTTGCAAGAAACATTTTAAAGCTTTTCTAAAGGTGTTTTATTACTATTTTATAACATTATTATTTATCACTATTACCCAAGAAGTATTGTTGTTTATTTTCAAGATTGCTCAGATGGGATGAGATCTTACTCATACAGCTTTCAGCTTAATATTGAGATATGACATAATATTGTGCTTCATTATAGTCATTAGTTTAATATCATCTGCCATAATGTAGATTCATCTGACAGGGAAAGCACTATGGGAACAGAATAGGAAGGAGGAGGAGAGAAAGACTGAGAGTGAAGCTAAGAGAAGAGACAGGTGGCAAAGTGGCTTTTCACAGCAGAGCGCTGTTCCCATCCACTGTGGGACTGGACTGGTTGAGAGCCAAAAATCCCACACTACAACAGAATAAACTGCTGATAAAAATTCAAGCTTTGTCCTGAGAATTTCCTATAGCTATCCTCTCGGCGCAAGGAAAATGTGCGTGTGTGTGTTAAATCAATACATGTCTCACATTCTCTCCTTGTAATGAGAGGATGTGCAGTCCAACTGGGGAAGAGTGACAGAGAGAGAGAGAGAGAGAGAGAGAGAGAGAGAGAGGGGTTGCAGCAGCATTAGCATCTTCATGATGCTGGAACGCTAATAAACTCCTCCACAACCTAATTTCAACCCGTACACATTTGCTGCATATAAATCCCACTGTGGACACATTAATTCTGCTCTGTCTACTGAAACTCCAGTTATCTGTTCCAATAAAGCCAATAACAGCAATAAATACAGCATCGACACCAAGATTAAAAACCACGCTTTTCCACCCATTTAACTGAACAAATATGACTGATGTGATATGAAAGGTGGAACAAATTTGGTGCAGTCTTGTTTCATTTCCAGCATTTCCAGTTCTCTCAACCGCAGGGCTTAGGCTGTTGTAGAAAAGTCGATTGAAACCCGTGGGTTATTATTACCTTCTCACACGCTGCTTGTTTTAGTGGTCTGCAGTGTACAGTGATAACGTCTGTTAGTGGTCTCTCATTGATTCTGGAGCATCTAGAGTGAGAGGAGAACCTCAGGGCTCTAGGGAGGGCACTAGCCTTTTACAGTGATCAGAGATCGGTTTCAACTCCACAAAATGCAAGCCTTTCTAATCTAACATTTGCAGAGTGATGGAGAAAAATGAGATTCACTGTCATCAGAGCACAGAGAGTGAAAAACGAAAGGGGGGAAGATAGTAGCAATCTGAAAAAAAGAGATATGTGCGGTCTTGCAGACATTCAGAGGGGAACCTACTGTCACATAAAAGATTGATGCAGATCACCACTCTTTTCTATCTGGACCTCTGAACAAATAAATACAATGGTGCGAGTTAAACCAAGCCAGAGGTGTATAAAAAAATTTAAAATGCACAAAGAAATCATACTGACAGCACCTCAACACTTTCTTAAATACCTGTCTGTCACTGTGCATTGCAAATTTTCTTGACCCATGAAGTCATTGAGATTTATTGCAATTAAAATTAAAGTAAATGTTTTCCATAAGTGGAGGGAAAATGCCTGTATTAACCTTGTTACCTCAAGACATACACCGTTTACCAATTACACTCCAATTTTACAAAATAAAATATTAGGAGGTTATGAAATGCCAAAAGTGATTAAATACAGAAAAGTGGTGCATCATATTTTTAAAAAGTACTTAAATGTTAATTCGATTGGCTTGTATGTCCAGTAAAATGTCATGATGACCTCTGAAAAATGCACTTTGTCGGTCTAAATGATTTGTGAAGTAAAAGTATAAAGTAAAAGTATAATTTTGGGTCAATCGTCCCATCCAACAGTGTGATGTGTCCTGTTATTCACCATCGTTCACGACAACACCGTATAGTCACACTGCTTATCCGGTCAAATGAAACCAGTGCTACTTCCATGTGTCTCGTATCACAACAAGGACTCATGCTCTTGTGTTTCATAGAAATGCAACTGCTGCCATCTTGTGTATACGATATCAAAAGGGAAAATTAAGTATTAAATGTCACTATAATATTGTTGCTAGACCGATTATTGTTTTTTTTTTTTTTTTTTTTTTTGCACACATATATCATTTCAAAGACATTAATGGTTGCATTTTCATAAACTACTGTTCAAACATTTGGGGTCATTACAATTTTTAAAACGTTTTTGAAAGAAGTCTCTTATGCTCCCCAAAGCTACATTTTTGTTCAAAACAGCAATATTGGGATTCTTCAGCAGCCATTACTCGTTTTCAGTGTCACATGATCCTTCAGAATTCATTCTGATATGGTGTTCAAAAAACATGTTATTACTATCAATGTTAAGCACTGCATATTTGACATACAATCATAATTAAAGTTGTATTTTTAATTAGGCAAAGTACCCATTAAAAGGTCTTTTTTTAGGGTCAAAGGTCAAATTTAGGGTATATATACACGACACCGCTTTAAGCTGAAAACAGTAAACTTTTTATGCCCTTTGGCCGTTCATTTACACGACAACAGCGTTTTGAGGTTTTGAAAACGATGCCTTCACAATGTAAACAACAAAAACGTGAATTTGTGAAAATGGTGACGTCATGTGTATTACATGTTCGCAGGGTGTTTCTTGACAAAGTGACATCAACTACTGGCCTGGCAACGGCATGCACAAAACAGCCCTTTTAGTCATTTTCGCAGATCATTTGTCGTCTGTTTTTCACTGCAAAAATGCTTTTCTTACTTAGTATTTTTGTCTTGTTTCCAGTCCAAATATCTAGACATTCTTACATTAAGAAGCATTTACTAGACAAGCAAATGTTTTTGTCTTGTTTTGGAGAAAATAACTCAATTAAGTGAGTTACGAATGTAAGTAACATTAAATGGGTAAAAACATTAAAGCAGCAAATGGGTAAGTAAAATAATCTTGTTTTCTGTTTGAATTAAGATTATTTTGCTTACTCCCATTGGCAGATTATTTTGCTTATTTTAAGCAAAAACTCACTTAATTTTGAGTTATTTTCCCCAAAACAAGACAATAATATTTGCTTGTCTAGTAAATGCTTCTTAAATGTAAGAATTTCTAGATATTTGGACTGGAAACAAAACAAAAATACTAATTAAGAAAATAATTTTTTTGCAGTGTAGCACATTGTTGCCGTGTAAACATACCCTAAATCTCTTCCTAGACAGACCCGTTGATTCTGACTGTACATTATCCCTCACTTAACAAATCCGTCTTTCCTTCTCTTTTAGCTCTGATTGTCCACGAGGGTCCCTCTGTATTTCGCATCTTTAACCGCTGGCAGGCTGTTAATCAGCAGTGGAAAGTCTTAAACTACGACAAGGTCAAAGACAATGAGGAGCACCAGAAGACCGGTGCCACATTCCGGACCTTCTCTCTGCAGCTGACGCACCGCATGGGACCGACCAGCACGGAAGGCGAAGCTTCCACCTCCACGTCCTCCCTCATGGCTGCAGCTGCAGCGGCCGCGGCGGGCACCGTAAGCCCCACCACAAACTCCGTCCCATTGGCAGCAGGTGCCACGACAGAGCCGCAGGACTCGTCTGAGCCCAGCAACGGGCAGCCCCCGCTGCCAGACCACCACTGTGCTTACAACATCCTTCATCTCCTCAGCCACCACCTGAGGCCCCAGGAGCCACGCGGACAGACCAGCAACAGCAACCGTGAACTGGTTATGAGAGTTACTACAGTGTGAGGCCTAGTTTACGGTGGAATCTCTGCATGCGACGTATTTAAAGAAAGGATTCACTGAAGAGAATTAAACCGTGTTACCCGAGGACCCAGTGGAGTGCTGTCCGGGTTTAAGCAGTTTTTTCTTTCTATTTTTTACAGTATTGAATAAAACAAGAAAGCAGTTTCTCTCGTAGTGGCTACAGGAAAGATTATGGGCACAAAGCTGCATACTAGAAATCATGCGAGCCACTGAGAAAGGTCAAAGGTCTCTGATGTGTTTGTCGAGTTTATTGTCAGCTCAAGGTCAGAGCTGTGACCATTCTGAAGCACAACCTTAACAATGCAATCCAGTTTCTACACTGACAGCCACTCCGCTGAACTAAAAAGGCTCAGAATGAACAACAAATGCATTGTATGTCAAACATGCAGCATCGCACTAATTTTCAGATTACTAAAGGTTGTATTTTCAGATAAAATCCTATTATTAAACGTCAATGTGGCATATGCGAGAATAAGCAAGTCTAAATCCGGGGCCTCGTTTATAAAATGTGTGTACGCTAAAATCCAAGCCAGCGTTCATATTTATTAGAACGGTCTTTGACATGGAACAGTGCTTCGCGCCATGTCAGGGTCTAAGCAGACGTACGCACTTTTCCTTGTGGCAGTGAGTTGGAGGACTGCAGGTATTTGGAAATCTAAGCAATTCTTGCCGCTCGCCATTCTCAAGCAAAGGATTTGGACGTTGACCGGTGCTCTTTTATATGTTAATGACATGAATTAGGCGGAGATCTGAAACCATTCAGCTGGGCACAATTTCGAGATCATTTGCAATTTATAAATGTCACTCCTGGAAGAGAGGCGTATGCATGTTTTTTGCGTGTACGTTCGTTCTCTGAAACACGTGCGCACATTTGAGAAATGATCGTAAGGTCAAATGTAGGACGGTTTCTGAGCATTATTTTATAAATGAAGCCCCTATTTCTTAAACCAAATGGGATATCGAAAGATCAAACTATTGTGTTTACACTTTTAGGCAGTTACAGTTTTTTAGGGAAATCAATCCTCTCTGATTTTGACAGTCTTGTACACATAACAGGGAACCGTGTTACAGTGGAGACAACATGCAGCAATCAATCTACTATAAATAAAGTGGCTCAATTTGAGGCAAATCTTAGACTTATTTTGTTTACATTTGTTAAATATGTGAGAAAAAAAGGTTGCTACATTAAAAAAAAAAAAAAAAAGACAAATTCAACTGGTTTCACTGTTGTATGTGTCTGATTCTCTTTGCAAAGAAAGAAATGAGTTGACTGCAGTCACACATCATATTAACCGAAGTAATGCATTTAATGTGCTCCAACATGTTTCCTTTCCAAGCCTGGGGCTTCAAACAATCAACAGCACTTGGAATCTTTTACATTAATCCCATTTTTATTATAACACTTACTTTTTTTTCCTCTCAAAACAAATACAGACAGAAAGTGGATATAAATGGCTCAGTAATACAAAACAGGAAATAGCACTAGTGCCGGTGGGTCTTCTGGCTTCCGAGCCTGACCATAGCTGTCTGTTTCTGAGTATTTATATCTGCCCTCCCCTTCTGCTAATGGTCCACTCCTCTGTTTCTTTCCGTTTTAAAGCAGAAAGCAAGTGTTTCAATAGTGCACCTACAGATCTAAGAACAACTTGTGTGATCATGTGACATTATTAGCTTGCATGTTTCTTGACTAGTTTAATGCATCTGATGACAGAAATGAGGTGTGCATCTGTATATTCGAAAGAAACACTTAAATATACAAGTGTAAGATTGGCGATTTGAAGGTGAAAAGTACATAGACCATATTAGAATAATCATGTAACAAAAATCACTACATACTATAACCTAATAATTAAAAATTTAGATGAAGCAATGCAAATTCACGGCACTTCTCTATACAAGGATAAATGTACACAGAGAGGAGGAGTGAGTGTGTCAACAGCTTTCATTGACTGCTTTTAAACATGCGTTCAAATACAATCGCTACTGCTGATGTCAAATTGTGGTTGTTTCCATGTGAAATGAGAAAGCCTCCAACGGAAGGCCAAGGCACAAGATAATGTAAGTGTTTTGACATTTCCTTCACTGGGATCCAGTGGAATTCCAGAGAGATGGATACATTATAGTCAGAATGTAGAAAAGAGAGTAAAACCATGAGGGGGGAAAAAAGAACAAATGGAGGAATCTTCCATCTACTCTACTAGTGTCTTTGCTTGCTCCTCCACAGCGACTGATGATCTCCTCTGAACCTGCCGATGATGATGTCCTGCTACTCCAGTTCCACGAGTAGATCTCCCTCTCCGACGGTATCTCCAGCTTTACAGTGCACACTCTTCACCTGAACAACAACACGTATCACATGAGAAAGGTCCACGCATTCTGCAACTGAAAAAGCTATTTGTGTTCACTAATTCATCAATGTCAATCAAACACACAAGGAGCTTCACAGAGAAACAAAGGAGAAAATTATTTAATAAGAAATTAATGCTTTCATATTACCAAAGACATAACATTTTATGTTCTCCTTTTAATTACATCACATGATTTTGCAACCACTTAGCCCATATCTTCACATTTCTTCACCCATATCTTCCTATAAAAATGTATTTGGGTGATTCTTTAATTAGGGAACTCTTCAGTCCCCTAGGATAATTTTAAAGTAAATATGCTTTTTAAAAATAAAACAATAACTCTAAAAAAACAAGATAGTAGATAGAAAAGATAGATACTAACGGCTTTAAATGTTACCGTGCCCCTTCTGTGTGTTATATTAAAATCAGGAAAATTCTATTTTGTACTCTTCCTAAGAACCTACGATCATATTTTCATTTATAAATTACATAATATTAAATTATTTATTTTTTTATTTTATATACACAATCACTGTCCTCAACACTGCTCTTACTACCATAACATCAGCATCCAAAACATTTTCTATTTGGCTATAATGGAAATAAGACATGAAATGGAAGCAAATCCCGGTCTCTGTCTTATATATACACACACACACACACACACACACACACACACACACACACACACACACACACACACACTCACCTAAAGGATTATTAGGAACACCATTCTAATACTGTGTTTGACCCCCTTTCGCCTTCAGAACTGCCTTAGTTCTACGTGGCATTGATTCAACAAGGTGCTGAAAGCATTCTTTAGAAATGTTGGCCCATATTGATAGGATAGCATCTTGCAGTTTATGGAGATTTGTGGGATGCACATCCAGGGCACGAAGCTCCCGTTCCACCACATCCCAAAGATGCTCTATTGGGTTGAGATCTGGTGACTGTGGGGGCCATTTTAGTACAGTGAACTCACTGTCATGTTCAAGAAACCAATTTGAAATGATTCGAGCTTTGTGACATGGTGCACTATCCTGCTGGAAGTAGCCATCAGAGAATGGGTACATGGTGGTCATAAAGGGATGGACATGAACAATGCTCAGGTTGGCCGTGGCATTTAAACGATGCCCAATTGGCACTAAGGAGCCTAAAGTGTGCCAAAAAAACATCCCCCACACCATTACACCACCACCAGCAGCCTGCACAGTGGTAACAAGGCATGATGGATCCATGTTCTCATTCTGTTTACGCCAAATTCTGACTCTACCATCTGAATGTCTCAACAGAAATCGAGACTCATCAGACCAGGCAACATTTTTCCAGTCTTCAACTGTCCAATTTTGGTGAGCTCGTGCAAATTGTAGCCTCTTTTTCCTATTTGTAGTGGAGATGAGTGGTACCCGGTGCCAGGATGCCGAAACTTAGTGTAATTACTAGTACCATATCAACATTATTTAGCGAAAAATATCTTTGGAAGATATCACTGAACATTTATTTAACCATAGCAAAAGTACATTTCTTAAGTTTATTTTTCATCTCTGTTTTTTGTGTTTATTTAAAATAAGACAAATCTGATATTATTGTAATCTTATATATGTTATTCAATAGTTGAGCTGGTTCTTTAATGATCTAACAATAGAAGACTCGAGCCGTGGTTTAAATCCCAGCTACACAGATGGGGTGTGTTGTAACACTGCGTTACAATGAGCCCGTATTAGAAATATGATATTATATTCAATACTTGTATGAATTATTTTGAGAAACCATGAGAAAAGGGTGAGTAATGACAGAGTCAATGTTCAGAAATGATTCATTATTATTATTATTGTGTTGAACTATGCTGTATAGCTGTATTTAGCAATGTGTTTGTCAAACTCAATTTGTTTTATATTTTTAATGATTCAAAAATGCCTTTATTTCATTTTAAAAAGTGAATAATTGTATTTTATTGACAAAATATTTTAGTTTGTCTTGTATATTTTACATACTTATAACATTTTAAGCTGTCATTTGGTCATGTTACATTGTGCCCCTCACATGTTACAATGTACCCCACCTATGGGGCATGTTGTCACATTTCACTTCCATTCTTTCGGGGTAAATCAAGAAAAAAGTATACACTGTATTAATGAAACAAAACCACGTAATTGTACTAGACATGTGGGAAATTAATGTGGGAGAGAATAAATACTCTGAACCCCAAGTGGATTTACACAAACTGAGAAAGTCAAAAAGCGTTAGGTTGTGCCCCGCTCTCCCCTACACCCAATGTCATGCCAAATGAATTCCCATTATTCATCAAAAGCAGCATCCACAGAGGAACCACACAGGTGTCAATTATTTTTAAATGTATTAAAGACAAGTTTTCATGAGATTACAAGATCGTTAAATACAACTGGAGTTTACTAGACACAAAACAAATCACAAACACACTGTCAGCTTCTTTTTTTATTATTAAACAAGAAGCACAATCTACTCAAAAGAGGCAGCTCTTCTAGTGCACTCAGGGTCAGAATTCGGTCACTCGTTTTCATTCAGACTATATTAGTGAACTAGGGTATACGGTATAAGGCAGTCTCAACTTTTTTGACTACAAGGCCCCTCTTTACAAGATCCTTGTATCTAAGATGAAACATACCATGCTACTTTCTGATGTAAAAAAATAAATAAAAATAAACAAACCGACAAAAACCTGTACAATGTTGTACATTTCATTTTTAGTGAGACATTTTGGGGTCTACTGGGTTGGAGAACTACTGGAATATGGGATGATTTCAGATACATGCTGTCTTTGAATGGGGGATTCCCTTTTCCGTCCTGGCTGCAGGGGTTTCCCAAGTTCGGTGCTTCGGCCTATGTTAATGCTCGAGTATTTTAAGAAGAATACACACTAATACTGCATGAAGCAGTGTTATTTTAGCATCACTGGGATACTATTATAGTTTTGATTAATATTATGAGTTTGTTTTTATTTATATATTTTTCATTTTAGTTTAAGTTTTAGTCATTTTAGTGTGTATTTTTTTAGTCTTTTTTTATACATATATAAAGTTTTTAATTTTTATTTCAGTTTTAGTTACTTTAGTGCAAGTCACAGTGATTTTTTTATATATATTAGTTCTATCAGTTAAAGTTTATTTTATTTCAAGTAACTTGAAAATGTGTTTTATGGTTTTAGTTTTAGTTGACTATAATAACCCAGGCATGAAGTACAATAAAGTACTTGCTGTCCATCAAAAGAATTACAAACACCATGACCACAATCTGGTTTCAGCCATCTGACAAGAAGGGAGAGACTTTTTCACAGGAGCTAAGTGGTCTGGTCAGAATACAAGTGTGGATAATGGACTGTGGCCCCTTGATGTCTCTCTCTCTCGCTCTCTCATGGTGTTAGGTACTGTAATGTAGCTGAGGTACGTGGAAGAGCATGTTCTTTATGTCATATCGATTTATGATGCACAGAGTAGTGAGGAGGATTATGTATCAAAGTATGTCTGTGTATGTGTGTGAGCGAGCTCACCTTGGCTGCCTTAGCTGCGGTCATGCTGTTCTGCATCTTCATGGCCTCAATCACACAAATCTCCTGTCCTTCTGCAACCTTCAGAACACACACACGGATAAATTAACACAAACCACAACAGGCCTTCCACAATGAGTACTTTCTGATAACGTCTTGAAATGTATGACTCACAGAATATCTCCTTTCACGTATTTATTGACTTCATAGACTAGAATATCTCCCTTCACATATTTATTGACTTCATAGACTAGAATATCTCCCTTCACGTATTTATTAACTTCTGCAGGTCTAGTACAGGTCTAGTAAAACGACCACAGCACAAAGAGCAGGAGAATATTGTAATATCATTTCATAAAGGCGCATGCATTAGAAGAGTGATAACAGTTAACAAACGCACAAAGCTCACTGTAACGTGAGAGCAAAATCTATAAAGGAAACCTCTGTTTATATCCATCAAACTCTCCATTAGGGAAATGGATTATGGAAATAAGCGAGCACTGAGGAATTGCTGTTTCCCTCCATCCACAAGGACTAATTTCTGTCTTATCTATGCAAAAGTGGTAAAACCAGGTGGTGTGTGTGTGTGTGTGTGTGTGTGTGTGTGTGTGTGTGTGTGTGTGTGGTGACTAATCAACGTGAGAGCTCTTCGTTGCAGTGTTCTTGTGCGTGACGTTGCTGAGTGAATGAGACGTTTTACTGGAAGGGCTCAGATGTATTGGTTGGAGCCAGTCGGTCTGTGCATTATATATAAGTCATTAACAAACTGAGTCAGGACACATTCAATTCAACTTGACAGCAACACACGCGCGCACACAGAGACGTTTTGTCATTCTGAAGTGCACTGTCAGCTTTACAAATGATGCCATCCCAGTGCAAGCCACGCAATTTAAAGGGACAGTTCACTCGAAATAGAAAATGATGTCCTCTTTTAATCGTCACTTCAAACCTGTATGATTTTCTTTGTTCTGTGGATAACAAAAGGAGATCATTTGATGGTTGGGTGAGTTTAATACAATGGCTGCGCTTCAGGACTCACTTTAACACTTAATAAAAGCACCAAGAGTGTCAGCAACTAAGTGCTCCCATTTGTTTATTTGGAAAAACAACCCAGTACTTAAAGCTACACAATTTAATAGCTTTTTGGTCAAAATTAAGAATATGCAAATAATGCGGGAGTACATCATAAATCCATCTCACAAACCGTGTTTTTGCTTTATCCGAAAATCACTACTATAAGTTTGGATTTTCAGAAAAACATTTCGTTTACATAGCATCACATTGCTGTGCATTGACTAAGTTCAACCTATGAAGGTGCCAAAGGCAATATCTAAACCAGTTATTACTTTGGTCTATATGTCTGTAAATAACCGTGATGACAGTGATATCAGATGCTGCTTCAGAAGAGCTTCGCTGATATTGCCTTGATTAAAAAGCTTTCTGATATTTTTTTACTATATTTAAAACATTTCTACAGCTAGAGAAACTAGTAAATTGACTTCTATTTTTATACCAAAATCTTCCTCTCAGGGCATTGATTTATGCTACAGAACAAGAACAGACCACGGAGAAGACTTCTGTATGATTGCGACTATTTTAAAATGCTTATAATTTAGGTCAGCTTCGACTTACCTAACCTGAGAATAATAAATATAAGGTAAAGGTGTCGAGTTATGCACCATAAAACAATATGTATCCTCCTTTCATCATTTATTTGAGTTTAGTTGTCATTGATATTATTTGACTGACATTCACACCGATAAGACAATCACCTGTACGGTAGCCACGGGCACACCAGTGCTCCTCGAGCCATCATCCATACAGAACAGCGGACGCACTCACACAAACGTTACCCCACACATAACTGCTAGTTCTATCATTTATAATTGCTAGTTACATAGTTACATAATGTAGCTTTAAGAAATTTTAACAGTAAAAAAAATGCCATTTCTTTGTGTGCCACCTAGTGCTGCATACTCCAGTCCAGTGGGTGGCGGAAACATGCCATTATTCAGATTTTTTTAAACCAGCATAAAAGGTGCATTTCTATGGAAGCTTGTTTCCACCACAGAATAAAAAAAAAGAAGAAAACTGCGACTTATGTCACAAGCCTGACTTGATATCGTAAATGCATGATATAAAGTCAGAATTGTGAGATATAAACTCGCAATTCTGAGTCTTTTTCCACTCAGAATTGGACTTTATAACTCAAAGTTGAGAAAAGAAGTTACAAAAGGACTTTATATCTCGCAATTATAACCATCACACAATTCTGACTTTATATCTTGCAACACTGACTTGATATCTCGCAATTCTGAGATAAAAAGTCGCAATTATCTTTTTAAATGTTTTATTCTGTGGCGGAAGCAAGCTTCCATACATTTCTACTGTCCAACTGCTTCACTATGGTTTTTTTTCTTTTTTTTTCAAAACTGATCGGAGAACTAGGAAAATGATAAGCAAGCCCAATGTACTTCTTTGCAGCATGAAGGTGGGTAAATTATGTCAGAATATTCCTTTCTTGGTGAGCTATCCCTTAAAGGTAAATTTTACTTTTTGCACTACATTTACTGCTAATATCCCTCTATCTTTTTTAGCTTGTGTCTAAGTGACTGGCATTTAATTACTGTCTGCTTGTTTTTATGTGTAATATATAGAGGTCAGTTTCCTTAAAAGTTCACCTAACAATTCACCTAGAGACCTTTAAGCAATCCAGACTGAATTTTAAGCCGTACCATAAACAGAGAAAATAAGAATAACATAGTTTCCAGTAAGTCACTTACCGTATCCCCTGGTTTAACAGACACAGCCACCACTGATCCTGGCATGGGAGAGCGGAGGATACTACTGGTGTCTTCAGGAACCTTCTCTGGCATGTGCTTACTGAGGGACGCTGCCAGTTTACTCAGCACACGCAACTTAAACTGAACACATGAAACACACAGAAATACACATCAATACAGAAATAAATACATAAAACGACGATATAAACAACCAAAAGACAAACACTCTAGAAGACAAACACACACAAATTTCACCAATGATTTTTTTTCTTTTAGATTCAATCATTTCAGCAGTATAAGTCTAGTGGGCAATATATCTTATTCAGACCGATAATTTCGCATTAGTCTCGAAAGACTGAACATCCCAAAAAATAAAAACATAAATTGTGTCAAATTACATGCAGCCCTTTTGGACACTTTTAGGTGGATGTAAATGCTGCAGAACATACCCATATATTAAGGCCATGTATGTGTTACCTGCTACTAACTGCCTCAAACTAATTTGAAATCTCATAAACGTTGTAATTTTTGTGTGTAATATATATATCAGACATGGTCATGACTTATGGGGTTATAACGCCCCCGTTAGGCCTTGCTGCTAGATGCCGTAGCTGCATCTTTTTCTACTGAGAGAAAGTGTATTGTGTTTTTTTGAGCAGCGTATACTACAGTTCAAAGGTTTGGGGACGATAAGGTTGTTTTGGAAAGAAAGGAGACTCATATGCTCAGCATGGATACATTTATTTGATCAGAATACAGTAAAAAAAAAAAAAAAAAAAAAAAAAAAAAAAAAAAAAATAGTACTATTGATACAAATATTATTACAATATTTGTAAATGCATAAATATATTTATAAATATACAAATAACACAATAGTTTTGTATTTTAACATATTTTGAAATGTATTTTATTCCTTTGATGGCAAAGCTGAATTTTCAATTTAATGCATCTTTGCGGAAATAAGTATTAATTTCTTTGAAAATATTTTAATTATTTCGGACCCCAAATTTTTGAAGGGTAGTGTACACTGATCAGGCATAACATTATGACCACTGACAGGTGACGTGAATAACACTGATTATCTCTTCATCACGGCACCTGTTAATAGGTGGGATATATTAGGCAGCAAGTCAACATTTTGTCCTCAAAATGTATGTGTTAGAAGCAGGAAAAATGGGAAAGTGTAAGGATTTGATAAGGGTCAAATTGTGATGGCTAGACGACTGGGTCAGAGCATCTCCAAAACTGCAGCTCTTGTGGGGTGTTCCTGGTCTGCAGTGGTCAGTATCTATTAAAAGTGCTCCAAGGAAGGAACAGTGGTGAACCGGAAACAGGGTCATGGCTAGGATGGCCTCATCTCCCATGATATTCTCCTAATCTTCCCATCTCCTCCTTTAGATGGCAGTGCAAATCTGTTTCCAAACAAATCCACCAAAGGCTCAAATGCACGCTGGGAGCGAAGGGTGGCATGTGTGGTCCGATCAAACAGACGAGCTACTGTAGCTCAAATTGCTCAAGAAGTTAATGCTGGTTCTGATAGAAAGGTGTCAGAATACACAATGTATCGCACTTTGTTGCGTATGGGGCTGCATAGCCACAGACCAGTCAGGGTGCCCATGCTGACCCGTCTACCGCCGAAAGCGCCAACATTGGGCACGTGAGCATCAGAATTGGAGCAATAGAAGAAGGTTGTCTGATGAATTGTGGACACGTGGATGGCCAGGTGCATGTGCGTCTCTTACCTGGGGAACACATGGCACCAGGATGCACTATGGGAAGAAGGCAAGCCAGCAGAGGCAGTGTGATGCTTTGGGCAATGTTCTGCTGGGAAACCTCAGGTCCTGCCATCATGTGGATGTTACTTTGACATGTACCACCTCCCTAAGCATTGTTGCAGACCATGTACACCTTTTCATGGAAACGGTATTCCCTGGTGGCTGTGGCCTCTTTCAGCAGGATAATGTGCCCTGCAAGCAAAAATGGTTCAGGAATGGTTTGAGGAACGAGTTTGAGCTGTTGACTTGGCCTCCAAATTCCCCAGATCTCAATCTAATTGAGCATCTGTGTGATGTGCTGAACAAACAAGTCTGATCAATGGAGGCCCCACCTCACAACTTACAGGACTTAAAGGATCTGCTGCTAACATCTTGGTGCCAGATACCACGGCACACAGAAGTAGGTGTCTAGTGGAGTCCATGTCTCGACGGATCAGAGCTGTTTTGGCGGCAAAAGGGGGACCAACACAATATTAGAATGTAATATAGCAGATGTTTTACCAGTTCCCAGTTCTTTTTAAAAGGCTTATAAATGGACACATTTTTCCCCTTTTTATGGCACAGCTCACAATAGTTGCTAAAAAAGGCTTGGGACTCTGCACATTATTCATGTGGAGTGGTGCCATCATATACTTCCAGGGGGATCCAGTGGAAAAAAAGTGCCAATTAGATAAATGGGAAAGCTAACTGATGGCTTTCTCTGTGTATTTCAGACCTACTTAAGCCAACATATAGTCAGTGAACAACTAGGCTAGGATGGCCTGATCTCCCATGATATTCTCCTAAGCTTCCCATCTTCTCCTTTAGATGGCAGCACAAATCTGTTTCCAAACACATGCTGGGCAGCTAACGGTTTATTTTTCTTTGTGCGTCTCAGACAGCTGAAAGGCTGTCAGTGCCCAGTCTAATTCAATTAACAGACGAGTGAAGCCTGGCCCTCCGCACTGCTCAATGAATGAAATGCAGTTCTGTCAATTTAATGATTACCAACGCAAACACACACAAACACTCGGTCTCCCTTTCTCTCTCTCACAGTAGCAGCAGTATGCCATGAGCATCAGCCCTCTGCTCTCCATACAGACACTAATGGAGAGCCATTGGCTCATAACAGCCTGCAGAGCAAATGAAGAGCTAATTAATAGTCACATAAAGAACAGGCCACTGACACTGCAGGATGGAGTGATGAGAGGGAGGTGAGATGGATATTTGAGTACAGTTGGGTGGGGGTCATACTTTTAGGGCCATTTTCAGAACATCAATTACATAACTCAAAACCTTAGCAAAACCAATTATACCCTCTGGTTACATTAAGGCATTTATCTGACAAAATTATCTGGCAAAAAAAAACAGCTACAGCTTATATATTTACTATGCAAAAAAAACAAATGCATAGAAAAACAAAAAGCTCACAGGAAAAAGCATACATTGGCTATAATAATAAAAAAAGTTATTCATATTTTGTTGGTTCTTTTGTTTTTGCATGTTTTCATAATTTCTTTGTATGACAGCCTGGCCAAAAATGTCTGCACAATGTGGCAAATTTTTCATAATATTTGGATAAAGGGTGAGGATGGATGGATGGATGGATGGATGGATGGATGGATGGATGGATGGATGGATGGATGGATGGATGGATGGATGATGGATGGATGGATGGATGGATGGATGGATGGATGGATGGATGGATGGATGGATGGATGGATGGATGGATGGATGGATGGATGGATGGATGGATGGATGGATGGATGGATGGATGGATGGATGGATGGATGGATGGATGGATGGATGGAAGGAAAACCATCTATAGTTTCCAAAAACCTATTTGTAATGTCGTTTTGAATGTTGTCTGCCCCAACAAAAGAGCCAGATACTTCTGTATTACTAGTTCTTTACAAGTTTCTCACCCTCAGTGGTACTTCCTGACCAGTGTGTCATTGTGAAGACCCCCTGTATATGTGTGATGATGTCATTTCTGTGCTATATTTAGCAAAAAGGAAAAGGTGGCTCACTAATGAATCACTGGGTAGCTCTCTGAAGGGAATATGTCTCCTTTCCAGGAATTCAACAAAGGAAGCCTTACATCATTCTGCTAAATTCAGGTCACACACGGTAATGAAGGGTGATGATTCTGTGACCGGGGTCAACTCACTAAATCTCTGAGCAACAAGGTGAAGTCACAACTGAAATATTTAGATGTTACTAGCATGTGCTTATGAGAAGCACTACAACATGGTTAGGTACTTGAATTAAATCTTTAAAAATGTATACGGCCTGGGACCACTACCATTACTTTTCCATTATGTATCATTTCAAATTACACTACCATGCAGGTAGGGGACTCTTATGCTCACTAATAATAATTATTATTATTATTATTATTATAATTATAATTATTATTATATACCAAAAAACAAAAAAATGATACACTGAAATATTAAAATTTAAAATAACTTTTCTGTTTTGATATACTTTAAAATGTAATTTATTCCTGTTTTAAGCTATTTATTAAGCTATTTATTAAGCTACATTTTTGCATCATTACTCTAGTCTTCTGCTACATGATCCTTCAGAAATCATTCAGATATGCTCATTTGGTGCTCAAGAAACATTTATTATTATTATTATTATTGTTATTATTATCAAATCATGATTTTGTACAGGATTCTCTTATTAACAGAAAGTTCATAAGCATTTAAGCATTTATTTAAAATATAAATAAATATACTTAAATAAATTTACTGCCACTTTTGATCAATTTAACGAGTGTGCCAATGTGCCAACTTGTTCCTCAAGAAACTTTTTTATTATTAGCACAGTTGAAAATAGTTGCGCTGTGTAATGGAGTGTGAAAATGGCAATGCGCTGTCTTTTTTCAGTTTCTGAAGCACTGAACATTTCTTGCAAGTCACTGTACTTGTGAATCAAATTCTTTCTTTTTTTTTTTAAAACAGCCAAAAAGAAAGATTTCTTTAGAAACCCATTAAATGTATCATTCTTTTGAGAAGCGAAGGCTATTCCAAGCACAACACCAGTTTCATCTGCAACAGTAAAGAGAAGACATTGGCCTTTTAGTTAAAAAAACAAAAAGCCACATCTGCTACTTTCAGTTATTATGGATGGATACGGATTAAGAATGGATAAATATCTTCATCGTAAGGTTCATGAAGCATCCTACAAGCCAATCACAATTATGGGAAGTGCTGAAGAAAAGAACAGCTGTCACTGCTGCACATGGAGGATTTCTACACAAACACTGAAGAAATGTAAAAAAAATAAATAAAAAAATAAAAACTCACAAATTCTTGCTCTGTTTTGGAGCGAGAGGTTATGGCTGATATTAATCCATAAAGCATGCAAGTATGCTTTAAACCTACCAGAAACATTATACCATCCAGGCACCATTGAAAAAATTTTCAAACCACCAATATTTGGGACGCACTAATCCTAATCTCACATGACATTTAGGATGGACAATCAACAGTCTGTAAGATCAA
>CM031943.1:24290921-24435921 GCA_018749465.1 Paracanthobrama guichenoti
CTTTCAAGTGATCCTGAAGCACTTGATTAGCTGGTTCATGTGTGTTTTATTAGGGTTGGAGCTGAACTCTGAAGGACAGTCGGTCGCCAAGAGCAGGGTTGAAGACCTCTGCACTAGAATGAATCAAACTTTTCAAAGCTACACATGAGAAGATTGATTGGATTGTTATTGGATTGAACCCATGGTGTAAATTTCACCACCTTAAGTGTGCATTACTTTTCAATAATGGACCAGAGCCAGTTATTCCCTACATATGTGCATGTATGTTTGTGAACCTGGAGAGTCCTGTGTGTGCCGTTGATGGTGATGGGCAGCAGTGCCGAGGCCAAGTTCCATTCTCCAGACACTTCAATCTTCTCTCCATCTATCGCCACCTGAACCAACAAACAAACACATGGTAGGAGTTTGACATAGGACAAAGTCCATGTTATAATTGAGTTACTATATGTGACAGAGAGACTGAGCTGATCTGTGTGAAAGAAACAGCAAGATAAATAAATAAAAATGTACGTTTCTGAACCCATGTAAGGTCATTCAGTAGTTTCTGCACTCAGATCCACCTGATGCCTGTTAGGGGAGGTGGGGGGTTTCATGTTAGTCTTTTCTTTAAACCAGTGTCTCTGGTCAAACTGATTACCCTCAGCCCTCAAACACTTGTCTAAACAACAGTTCTGAATAATCAGTTACATTCCCAAAGCATGCTGGGACACTGGAAGCTCCAGGGCCATCTGTGGAGCAGGGGGTCCAGTTTGATGTGCAGTTGTGGGAGAGAAACACACATCCAGCCCTCAGCTGAGAGAGAGAGAGAGAGAGAGAGAGAGAGAGAGAGAGAGAGAGAGAGAGAGAGAGAGAGAGAGAGAGAGAGAGAGAGAGAGAGAGAGAGAGAGAGAGAGAGAGAGAGAGAGAGAGAGAGAGAGAGAGAGAGAGAGAGAGAGAGAGAGAGAGAGAGAGAGAGAGAGAGAGAGAGAGAGAGAGAGAGAGAGAGAGAGAGAGAGAGAGAGAGAGAGAGAGAGAGAGAGAGAGAGAGAGGAGAGAGAGAGAGAGAGAGAGAGAGAGAGAGAGAGAGAGAGAGAGAGAGAGAGAGAGGGGTCCACCGAGATCAGGTGAGGCCCCTGAACCCCCGAGGCTCCTTTTATCCCTGCCTGAAGGGCCACAGGTGTCTAAACACACAGTTAGTGAGTGACGTCTTAGGGAAAGTGTGAGAGCTGCCGCTCCATGAGGGTCTTTCAGTAACAGAAGAGAAGACACACAGATCCTAAAGTGATTTAGACTCAAGAGTCGAGGGATTGATTTCAAGGCAAATACCACCACAGATGACACCGTGTTAGACATTAGCGAGTGAGCAGGAGCGCTCACTGGAAGTACTATAACAGAAGCAGAGAATAGTCCTTCTCACAAAAATCAACTGGATAGGCAGGATGAGTTATGTCTTAATGAGGACAATATTTTCTGCCGGAATTGTGTGAAATGTCGGTCACACTTTAATTTAGGCTCCAATTCTCACTATTAACTATGACTTTTGCCTCAATAAACTCCTAATTACTAATTAATAGTGAGTAAGGTAGTTGATAAGTTTAGGTATTGGGTAGGATAAAGGGATGTTGAATATGTTCATGCAGAATAAGGAATTAATATGTGGTTTACAAGTACCAATAAACTGTTAATATCCTAGTAATATGGATGCTAATAAGCAACTAGTTAATATTGAAAATTGGAACCTAAACTAAAGGGTTACCGATAAAGGTTACTAATTTTATGCATCACTTCGAAGCCACAGGAAAATGCATTGCCAATACATTTTCCTGTGGCTTCGAAGTGATGCATAAAATCGGTAACCTTTATCGGTAACCCTTTAGTTTAGGTAATTCATATTTCATATTTAATCTAGGTCTACATTTCATATTAAATATTTGCACTTTATGCCTATGAAAGATTAGGTCCAGACAAATGGTGTACTTAACCATGCTACCTTGTCAAAATCTTGACCGCTAGTTTAGGACAACAATGTTATTTATTTTTTTATTTGACAGGAGTGACAGGAAATTATTAAAGATAAAGAGAAGGAATACAATATCCAATATCCCCCATATGAGCACCACATCTCAATGCGTCAAGCATATATGCACCACAGCCCCTACACGTGGAAGATAATCTGACATGAGATGTAACCGTTTGAACAATTTCACTAACCGTATAGTTGTTTCCAGACCGAGACACACCCAGCATGTGCACACCTTTATCAAGTTCCACACACAACTCCCAAACTCTGCTCTCAGCAGGAACACTGGACACCCTGGAACACACACAGACACACAGAGTGTTTATCATCTTTCATATCAGGCGTAACAAATACACTTTCTTTTTCCTCTCCTTAAGTCACTCATAAATCTCTCACTGTAATCATTTTCAACGATAAAGATTCTCTCCTCTACAGATGGATTAAAAAACACAGCACACGCACACACAAACCACCTGGTCACTGGCTGTTTGACTGACAGCTCCTCTGCTAGGAGACCTAAAGTAAATGCATTAGGAGGAATGCAGTGTTTTTCCACTATGGTGGGCTGCATTCACTACAAAGAGAAAGCCCACCCCCCACCAATAACTTTTGAAACACATAAAAAAGAGAAAAGAAAGAGACAGTGGAGGGGGAAACTGGAGAGATGTTTAGACAGATGGTCTCTCTGCATCTTTTTCAAGTGTAAATTGGTCTTCTTTTCCAGATGAAGAATAATTCATGACTGTTCCATTGGCCGAGTCTAAAAGGTACATTGACAACCAATTATTTTATACTGTAAGGACTATTTTATATTAAATACAACTTTATGTTTTGTGGTTATACTTTCAAAGCAGTTTGATAGTTTCATACACTAAATGTTTATTTGCAGATTACTGCCAAGTGCATTTTCTGTTTATACATTAGGAGGTTATTGTCTGAAGCTTGTATTTAACCTGGAATGTTGTTTTAATGTCTTTACACAGGAGTATAAGGAGAAAACGGTTCATATGGAACATGGTGCCCCCTCAAGGCATGAGCTCTCTCTCACAAGCACAGTGAGATAGAAGACTGCTTCAGATGTTTCGAACTTTGTCCGAAAAAACTGGGTGGAAAGATCCTATTCGATTAGGTTCAACAATAAGGATTTCTTCTGCTGGCATTTTACAACACTTTTCACTTGCCCCTCCGACACTGCTCACATTTTCCAACACATACACACACAGAGACACAGAGACACACAGAGACACAGACACACAGAGAGACACAGAGACACAGAGAGACACAGAGAGACACAGAGAGACACAGAGACACAGAGACACAGAGACACAGAGAGACACAGAGACACACAGAGACACACAGAGACACACAGAGACACACAGAGACACAGAGACACAGAGACACAGAGACACAGAGACACAGAGACACACAGAGACACAGAGACACAGAAACACAGAGACACAGAGACACAGAAACACAGAAACACAGAAACACAGAGACACAGAGACACAGAGACACAGAGACACAGAGACACAGAGACACAGAGAGACACAGAGACACAGAGACACAGAAACACAGAGACAAAGAAACACAGAAACACAGAAACACAGAGACACAGAGACACAGAGACACAGAGACACAGAGACACAGAGACACAGAGACACAGAGACACAGAGACACAGAGACACAGAGACACAGAGACACAGAGACACAGAGACACAGAGACACAGAGACACACAGACACACAGACACACAGACACACAGACACACAGACATATATATATAAAAAAATATATATTTTGGTTATATAATGTTACCTTCAAAAAACATAACCGAAAATCCAAACAAATAATTTGTTTTTCATTTGCAATAATTGCTAGTCATTTTACAGCTACAATTTAACTAATGTAATAACTTTGCAAACACTTTTGCTGGAAAATTGTGTCATATGGTGGAATACATTACTGCTTTGTTTAGAATTTGGGACTCTAACTCGTACTACTAAAACTGTCATTAGCTATTCTCACAATTTCACCAAAACATCATGTTTTACGTGAGCCAGCTATACCATGTTACCTTTTTGACATTTTCATCAGCAGAATTTTTAAAACAACAACATAAACATTTTATTTTTCAGCAAAATTTTGTAAGTTAAAACAAGTGTACAAACTCTCTTGGGCACCGGCCATCTTCACTGTTAAGACCTGCTACTACCATAAGACACAGAATAATGGAAAACAAATGGAAACTATTAAACAAATAATAGAAACCGGATTTTCCCAGCTCTTATGAAGACAAAAATGTAGATGGAGTTTAATGTACTAGTACACATACTTTAATGTACACAACACAAAACTCCCTCACCAGCCAATTTATGAAAACTAAGCTGAAGAAAAAAAAAAGAAAAAGTAAAAAATTCTGATTAACTATAGGCACACTAACATGTGAACACCCATGTTTACACATCAATGTCAATTCAGTATTCAGAAACTTGGCAGAGTTATTGTTAAGGCCCACAACAAGAAATATAAATATAACAGTAACTATATTTGCATTCGCACCAAGGGACAATAACATTCTGTTTATTATAAGCATGCTGCCATTAAGTCGTGGATTTTGATTGGATATCAGTGTTTTTATTATTCACCAGCAGGAAAACACTGTTCTGAAAGTGATTCCAATGATATTGTTTATCTGTGTCATTTTCTTCATAGCTGTGGTGTGGACTTTGCTATTCAATTAGAATGAGAATAATTATTTTATATTTATTATGTTTATAGGTATAGTTGTCATCTGTGTGAATGGGCCTTTACTCATCTCAAATCTGATGAAATGATTATGCTTGTTTAATGAGGGTCTAATAAGAGTCATAGAACTGGGAAATGGTAATGTGAAATACTGTTTCACTTAATGACATGAAATGTTTTTACTGCAAAAAAACTGGAAAAAGACAAAATGCTACAAGAGTGCAGAATACGTCCCTAACCTAACTGGTAGTTGTCAGCGTGTGTAATCCAGATGTCCCATCTGTCTCTCACCTCAGATCACCCAGGAACTTCTGAGAGCGAAGCTGCGCTGATACATAGAGTGCCGCAGCCGTAGCCAGCAGCTCCCGTCTCTCTCCTGCTGTTAACATGTGACCTTTGAACCCATCAGGATACACCTCTGGGAGAAACTTAGTGCTGATATCACCAGACACAAACCGTGGGTGAACAATGATCTCTCTCAGTAGAGGAATGTTATGGGTCACACCTGCGCGATTGACAGCATTAGAAATGAAAGAAATTTGCATCTGTAATATTTTCGCATACTTCTTTATATAATTTACCTCTGATGACATAATTATCAAGTGCGTCTTCCATTTTCTTCAGAGCTTCTTCTCGTGTTTGACCATATGTGACCAACTAGTCAACGACAACAGCAATAAATCAATGGACTAGTCTGACATTTTAAAACAAATGAGACTCTGAAGATGGTCTGATATTATTATTCTATTACCTTAGAAATCATGGGATCATAATAAATACTGATGTCACTTCCTTCCTCAATTCCACTGTCCACGCGAACCTTCAAGAGAAAAGCAAAACAACAATTATCATTCAAAAACCTCTTTTCCAAAACCTTCATGCATGAACTGACCAGCGTGTCTAAAATCATTTAAGAACATTTTCATATGGCCTACTTCAAAAGATCTGCATTTCACGTGATTTTTTTCAAAACAAATCTTTTTAAGGCAAAAATCCCCAGAACACAAAACTATTAATAACCACTAAACATCACACAATGGTATCTTTTTGGACCTGCCTATAAATGAAAGAATAATGTAAATATCCTCAGCGGTGTTTGCTTTCTTTAGACATTTAAACATCATCTGTCTGTGTGTGTGTTTGAGAAATAAAAACATCCTGTTCTAAGCAGCTCCCGGAAACCAGTGATCTTTCATTGAAGAGGACGAGTCTACCTGCTCCTCCTCAATTAATTGGTTTAAACAAAGTCAAATGTTTGACTATGCAGAATGTAAAGAGGTCCAGAGGAAATTGTTCTCCTTTTTCCTTCATATTTTGCCGTAAGTCAGAAGTGCTCCAATTTTACCCAATGTAACTCAAATGAGCACAAATTAAAGTAATATAATTACTTTAGTACTTTTTATTAATATTACTATAATAATTTTAACTTTACATTTGACTTGGGAATAATGTGGGTTTTATGTCAAAAATTAATTGAAACCACAGACAGTTTTACATTTGGCCCCAATATTGCACCCTAAATTCTTGTATGTTAGCTACCAGTGACAGTGAAAATATCTGTCATTCATGTCATTTAAAAAAAAAAAGAAGAAATAAAATAGATAAGTTTTTGCTCAAAGGCTCAAAAAGGAATTAAGGAATTATAGCTTATAATGTGAAGCCATCACACTTATAATACAGCAGAAAAAAAGCGGCTTAATAGATTTGTGTACTAACATTAGCCAAGTCGAGCGGCTCCTGGTACTGAGACAGCCGACCAATGGAGGGGAGCCCAAATGATTTGTATGGATCCTGAAAGAGAAAGAAAAAGAGAGAAAGAGAGAGAGAGAGCGAGAGTGAGAGCGAGAGAGAGCGAGAGCGAGAGTGAGAGCGAGAGCGAGAGAGAGAGCGAGAGAGAGATTTATCTCTTAAATAAAACACATGAATCAAAAGGTCAAGTGCCTGTCCTCAAAGTTTATGTCTTAACTCAAACTGCGGCTCAGTTAAGCTGGGTTAACAAGGCCTGCTCGTATTCTCATCTTTGTCAAGCACAAACACTTCGGCCATCCAGAATGGGTTGAGTTGGGCCAGCACATTTCAGCATAATGAGATGAGACAGACGACCCACACTGGACTGGGGTGAGTTTACTGAATATTGATGAATTCAATATTCTCACCATCTGAATAGGTGTTATTCAGGCTTATAGAAACGTCTGGCTATAATAAATCCTGAGCACACAAAAGCAGTTTGTCAGACACAGATTAAGGTGAGAAAGGATTAAGCAGCTCTGTTGAAGGACTGAAAATGCTCTGTATCCCACTTAATCGTTTTTTAAAACCACAATGAACAGCTGAACGTAAAAAATTTGCCAGTATAATATATCATGAAGACCAGTCCTTTAATAGGGAAGGACTTATTTAAATATTCATGAAAGATGACAAACAATTATGTGGGTAAAATTTGTCAATAACATATAGATCACATTTGAAAATAATGTTTTATTGATATTCTATTGATATAAAACAGAAGTTATTTATTTTGGGCTAAAATTTCTCATGGGTATGTTTTTACAGGTTTTGTGAGTAACCAATGTACTCCCAATCAAATGCAATGATAGCTAGAGAACAGGATGGCCGATGCAGTTATATAATTTAATACAGTTATAAAGATTACACAAAGATAAACAATATCTTTTTCCAAAGTACATTTGCACAGTTTTAAGAAAGTTTGTTTTTAAGGTTGTTCTAAGCATCTTGGAAAAGTTGTGACAGTTCTTCTATGGATTTATGCCATCTCAACTGCTTCAATTAATGTAAGCCCAGACTCGATGATAGTGATCGGATCTCTGTGTGGGCCATAACTCCATACCTACATCCTGCTGTAATACAATATTTGCAAATGGAATATTTGGAAATCTAAAATTGATGTTTCCTACTGGCATACGAAATCAAAATATATAAATCAACATCTTAAAAACAAGTTTTTATGAAGCATGTAACTTTTTGAACAGGACTGTGTATACAGTCTATTTTATGTTACCCAGCAATGAGGGCACCATTATCTGTTAATATTTGAGATTAAAACCAACTGAAACATCAGCCCATGACTAATCTCACAAATACTAAGAACTCGCTGTATTATGCATTGCATTGTTTCTTACCTCAGCATAGACTCTGCTCTCGATGGCCCAGCCATTTATGGGTATGTCGGCCTGTTTGTGCTGGAGTTTGTAACCCTTTGCGACGCGGATCATCTGTTGCACCAGATCCAGCCCTGTGATACACTCAGTGATGGGGTGCTCCACCTGAGAAAGAAGGACACGCTCACTAACATCTTAAAATAACACATGGACTGCTGTGTATAAATGTAACGGTACATACTGCATCAATTTAATTTTACTGTAAAAATGGGAATCTATCACCAGAATTAAAATGCAACAAACCGTCTCCCACCAAACACACTCAAACACTAACATAGGTGTTTAAGAGACTCTTGTTAACCAGACAGCACCACTAACAACAACTCATTAACCCCGAGCGGAAATATTAAAACTTTTTCCTGCCCAGAGCAGTGCGGCCCCTCTCCATTCTGCCTGTTTCCCTTTGGGAGGTCCACACTAATGAGATTTATAGACACTTTGATGTCCTTTGCGACTCTGGGTTCTAGTGAGGTGGCAAGTGAAATGGTGATGAAGATCAACATTGTGTTCCATACTAGACTTATTAGATAGAAATGACATCTAAGAAGTCTTTGCACCATTAAAACATCCTGCAAGTTCAGCTTAAACAAAGCATTTATAGGAGCCGCTCCCTAAAAATGGATCATTACAGACAGATGGTCAGAAAGAGGGTTGAAAATATTTGTTACGCATATATGATGTGTGCCAAAAAAAACCAAAAAACTTTATTAACATTATAAGTGAACCTCAAAAAGTTATAATTAATAATAGAGGGAAATAAGCAGCTTTGACATAATTACACCAGAAACATCTATGGAGGCATCTTTGAATATTGTGTTGGATAATGGGGGCCTGGATATTTAGTGACCGCAATCAAAAGCATAGGCACAGTTCTTAACACTGGACAAAAAAAAGCCATCCTACAAAAACTATATGAATATCGTATACTGTAGCTGTAGAAAGAACAGAAATGTTTTTTGCAATATTCCCAATTCCATTAAATTGAATCTTGAAGGTGTGTGTGTGTGTGTGTGTGTGTGTGTGTGTGTGTGTGTGTGTGTGTGTGTGTGTGTGTGTGTGTGTGTGTGTGAACTTCATATTTAGATGGCATAAATTAAAGCTCTTTTTAAAAGTCTACATCTTATGTTAAGTGTCAGGTATATTGTTTTCTAATGGCAAGGACAGACAGCACTCTTTACAAAGTTCTCATGCAGACAGTCTGCCTTGTCGTTAATGGGTGCTCAGACGAACTGCAAAGCTAATGTAAAGCTCCAAAAAAAAAAAAAAAAAAATGACTACCAAAATCCCTTTCAAGGTAACCCTGTTCACTCGTCAGCCATATTTGTAATGCCTCCGGGCAGCAATTTCATGTATCCAAGAACAAGTCCTATCTACATGAACGAGGGAAACCTTAAATCTTAAAGAACTGCTTGCTAAACTCACATTTAAACAACATATTTCTAACCAGCAACAAA
Organism: Paracanthobrama guichenoti; assembly: GCA_018749465.1. Classification (NCBI taxonomy): domain Eukaryota; kingdom Metazoa; phylum Chordata; class Actinopteri; order Cypriniformes; family Gobionidae; genus Paracanthobrama; species Paracanthobrama guichenoti. The sequence goes on from CM031943.1 coordinate 24,300,298, forward strand.
ATCTGACATGAACTGTCCAATAAATGTTTCTTATGCTCAAATAACATACTAAATTACTTAAACCCTTGGTTTAAGAAGGTGCTCTCCTAAGAAAGGAGCAGTGACTTGCTTATAAAGAGGAGATCGAATAAGGTTTTTGTTAAATAAACCTGCTAACAACAACTGATCTGATGTGAATGGCGAAGCAGGATTTTGAACAGCCTCTGGAGTCTGGAGTTTACACAAAGTCAATGAAGTCTGCCACCTATGTGTGTACAGAAAACAATCAGTTTGAATCTTAAAAACATGGCACTTCTCATCTCATCCCTCTTTATGCTTTGTTTGCTGTGGATGTGGTCGTTGGAGGACGTAATTATGAATATAAATCATTCGATACGTGTTAACCATCATGGTTGATTATAACCTGCATTTAGTGGGGTGGCGGGTGTTAATTTCAAACCCTGAATGTAATGTAATGATATTTCAAGAAAGCAAAAAGGATGTGCTTCAAACATACGCATACATACAAACCTGTAGACGTGTGTTCATCTCCAAGAAGAAGAAGTTCTTCTTGGAGTCGACAAGAAACTCCACTGTGCCAGCTGAGGAGTATTGCACTGCTTTAGCCAGAGACACGGCCTGCTCTCCCATCGCTCTCCGAGTGTCAGGATCCAGAAAAGTGCTAAACAGACACACAAACACAAACTTATAGCAATGAAAATAGTTGCATAAGGTGGTAGAGCTTACTGTCATTACTGACATTTAATTCAGAATTTTATTTAATATTTTTCATTTAATTAATTTTTTTCCCTTTCTTCCGGGCTGAGTGCCTCACACGTCATATCAAGACTGCTATTTGGTACCATATCTTAACAACTCTCAGATTGACTTTAGATTTAAATAAAATGAATACAAAAAGTGCTGAAACAAACCTGGGTGCCTCCTCCACCACTTTCTGGTTCCTTCTCTGGATGGAGCACTCTCTCTCATTCAGCCACAGCGCATTTCCGTGTTTGTCCGCCAACACCTGCAGACAAAAGAATGGAAGCCATTAGCACAAATATCCACACTGTGGACACTCAGTGTAGAGAACATAATCTCTGCTGTAGAGAAAGATGGTGATACAGCAAAAGACTCTCATTGGACAGTTAAATCACTGGGAACTCGTGAGTGACTAAACCAGTCAGTGCTAGTGCATTTTTGGTCACGCTCCCCTTTAAACCTTTAAAAAGATTTATGGCAAGGAACTTCTAATGTCGGGCTTTGTGCGCAAAGTTAACGGTCTGAAGAAGAAAGATTCTGTGGAATTGCCGTTCGGAGGCCTGCTGATCTCCTGCGCCTCACACTTTGAGAACCACTGCTGTAGTGTTTGAGCTCAAATTTTTATTTACAATCAGCTGAGAAGGAATGTGCAACCTGAGGTTAAGTGGTTACTAAACGGTATAATGACGAAGAGTCGAGGCTCATTTTTTTTGGGAGTAGAGCCAATAACCTGCTGGTAACTACCCCTGATCCTTAACCACTACACCAAATAAAACTGACCTCCTACAAGCTAAAAGGTAATCCAACAGTAACATTAATCTGATAAACAGAATGATTGTGTGGGTAAAAGTTAAACCAAACTGTAAACCGTTTCAAATATGAGGAATATAAAATAACTCTATTGTGTCCAAAAACTTGTTTCCACATTTTTGGGCAATAACCATTATATTTTAGCAGTTTCGTTTTGGTTGGCGAATGAATTGAATAAATTGAATGAATTGAATGAATTAATGATTTGTTGAATGATTGAATGAAAATGGTTTTATCTTATTAATATTCCTGAGCCAATTTAAGGCTATTTATATGTACTCAAGTGTCCAGTAGATACACTGCCATTCAAACCTTTACACATTAAATTTACAGTACAGACATTTATAATGTAACAAAAGATTTCAATTTCAAATAAATGCTGTTCTTTTGAACTTTCTATTCATCAAAGAATCCTGAAAATAAATAAGTCTTATTATTTCACAATGTGTTACTGTAAGTTTGATCAATATATGCAGCCTTGGTGAGCACAAGCGACTTCTTTCAAAGGCATAAAAAAAGTTTATGCCCCAAACTTTTCAATGGTAGTGTATAGTAACTTTTGCTTTATTTAATATTTTTGGCTCACTAAATACATGTTATTGACTATACTGTTATTCTTACATTATAAAAGATTGGCTAATTGTTCACATACAGAAGCAAGGTGGTTGTATCCAGTAAATACCTGAATCTCAATATGTCTGGGGTTATCTATGAACTTCTCAATCAGCAGACGGTCGTCTCCAAAACTAGATGCTGCCTCCTGAGAGGAGAATCGAAAGCCTTCCCTGAAACAAAACAAAGCTTTATAAGACGTCATCACTTTCTAATAACATAAGCATTTTTAATTCATAAACTTAAAAAAAAATGAACATGCTTTGATCCACATGTTCTCATTTTCATATTTTACTGTACATCAACTACTTGTTTATAACTTTTATTTATAGCTAGAAATTAATAGTGTTTTTATTATTAACTTCTGATGTTTCATTCATGTCTGCTTATACAAATGAGAGAAGAATGAACTACCAGATCTTACTCAGATTGGCTAAACCGCCTGGAAGTCGGTTCAAGTAGCTGAATGAACTTGAAGGGAACTTGAGCAGATAAGCATCTCTTTGCCTGATGACTCTAACTCTCTAACACTCTCTCTCTCTCTCTCGCTCTCTCTCGTCTCCACTGAATTGCTCTGAGTGAGTGTTTTGCCTCTCAAGGTAAATCCAATTAAAGCTTAAACAAAAGCCAGGCTTCAGCCTACAGCAATAAAAGACACAATTAACACCAACATGTCCCACTGAAGTTTATATTAATATTTGCATGAACAAAGAAAGATAAGGAGGGAATGGGGGGCAGGCAGGCAGGCAGGGAGGGAGGGAGGGAGAGAGAGGGAGAGGGAGAGAGAGAGAGAGAGAGAGAGAGAGAGAGAGAGAGAGAGAGAGAGAGAGAGAGAGAGAGAGAGAGAGAGAGAGAGAGAGAGAGAGAGAGAGAGAGAGAGAGAGAGAGAGAGAGAGAGAGAGAGAGAGCATGAGAGAGCATGAGAGAGAGAGAGCATGAGAGAGAGAGCATGAGAGAGAGAGCATGAGAGAGAGAGAGAGAGAGAGAGAGAGAGAGAGAGAGAGAGAGAGAGAGAGAGAGAGAGAGAGAGAGAGAGAGAGAGAGAGAGAGAGAGAGAGAGAGAGAGAGAGAGAGAGAGCGAGAGCGAGAGCGAGAGAGAGAGGAGCGAGAGAGAATATATTATAAGTTGTTGATTTGTAAATGGCAATATGTTAATATGGATTACAGAATGAAAAATAATTATATAAAAGACTCGTCACTTAAGCTGTAAAACTGTACAGCCGCATGTTTTCACTTCCCTACAGCACTCACTCAAAACAAAATTAAATTAACTGATAAGCCTAATAAAGCATAATGCTGCTTGAAAAAGAACCTTAAAGTCTCTCCAAAGAAAACTTACATAGGGTCTCTCGTTCTGTACAGTGATCAGATGTCTGAGATCCTTCAGTATTAAAAATATCCCAGAATCAGCTTTCCTCATGTCTCACCTGGTTTCCTCATCATTCCAGGCGATCCTCATCCCTTTACCACCTCCACCAGCCGACGCTTTGATCATAACAGGGTAGCCTACAAGAGATGGCTTTATTTACCACATGACCTTATTCTTAATAGATGCAAACTATGATAAAATGTCTACATTCACACTTACCAATTTCTCCTGCAATTCTCACAGCCTCATCCACATCCTTGAATAAAAAATAAACATAAATTGTTTAGTATATGCACATCATGAGATGTGGCCTGCAGCAGGTAAGATAATTCAGTTCCTCGTCTAGTCCAGCAGAGGGAGCTACATAGCATAATAGTTTTTACTACCTTGACAGTTATTATAATGTAAGGTTGAATACCATGCGATTAAGAAGTCCTGTTTATGATAATTGTGTAAAATCGCTTTAACCATATGAAACCAAATGACTGATGCATTTTTCTTCAGCTATGGGTACTTTTGAACCGGAGTTCATTTTCTAAAACCACTATTATATTTTTTACAGTTTATTAGTTTATTTGTATCCTAACAGTGTGGACACAAACTAAGTCAAAGGTCAACAAGATTTCTATAAAATGTCAATGTATTAATTGAGTAATGCATTGTTGTGGTATATACACTCACCTAAAGGATTATTAGGAACACCATACTAATACTGTGTTTGACCCCCTTTCGCCTTCAGAACTGCCTTAATTCTACATGGCATTGATTCAACAAGGTGCTGAAAGCATTCTTTAGAAATGTTGGCCCATATTGATAGGATAGCATCTTGCAGTTGATGGAGATTTGTGGGATGCACATCCAGGGCACGAAGCTCCTGTTCCACCACATCCCAAAGATGCTCTATTAGGTTGAGCTCTGGTGACTGTGGGGGCCATTTTAGTACAGTGAACTCATTGTCATGTTCAAGAAACGTGAAGTAGTAGTTATCAGAGAATGGGTACATGGTGGTCATAAAGGGATGGACATGGTCAGAAACAATGCTCAGGTAGGCCGTGGCATTTAAACGATGCCCAATTGGCACTAAGGGGCCTAAAGTGTGCCAAGAAAACATCCCCCACACCATTACACCACCACCACCAGCCTGCACAGTGGTAACAAGGCAGGATGGATCCATGTTCTCATTCTGTTTACGCCAAATTCTGACTCTACCATCTGAATGTCTCAACAGAAATTGAGACTCATCAGACCAGGCAACATTTTTCCAGTCTTCAACTGTCCAATTTTGGTGAGTTTGTGCAAATTGTAGCCTCTTTTTCCTATTTGTAGTGGAAGTGAGTGGTACCCGGTGGGGTCTTCTGCTGTTGTAGCCCATCCGCCTCAAGGTTGTGCGTGTTGTGGCTTCACAAATGCTTTGCTGCATACCTCGGTTGTAATGAGTAGTTATTTCAGTCAAGCATCAACAAGGCATTTTCCCACAGCCCACAGGACTGCCGCATACTGGATGTTTTTCCTTTTTCACACCATTCTTTGTAAACCCTAGAAATGGTTGTGCGTGAAAATCCCAGTAACTGAGCAGATTGTGAAATACTCAGACCGGCCCGTCTGGCACCAACAACCATGCCACGCTCAAAATTGCTTAAATCACCTTTCGTTCCCATTCTGACATTCAGTTTGGAGTTCAGGAGATTGTCTTGACCAGGACCACACCCCTAAATGCATTGAAGCAACTGCCATGTGATTGGTTGATTAGATAATTGCATTAATGAGAAATTGAACAGCTGTTCCTAATAATCCTTTAGGTGAGTATTAAGAGTGGCGTAAATGAGGGTGATTTTGAAATACAATGTCTGAAATGCATGAAATATCATACTTAGTGCAGAATGACAAAATAACAGCTTTAAAAATATGCTATTCACAAGTGAAATTTACCCCCACATCTTTGCTGACACTTACCAAGTACACTAACCTTTTAAAGTATTTTAAGGGCAAAATTGTTGGTAGTGGTGGAAATGATTCCACAACAGCAATAGTTTGTATAAAATAAAGTTATAATATTTGGGGGTGGATAATAATTTTATGATGGATTTTAAGTTTTAAGATTGGCTGGAAAAGACTCTGGGGCAAGGTTTAAACAAAATCTATTTAAAAAAGCTACTTGGGTACCAAATCTAAAATGGTTTTAAATTCACTTTAAAACTAAAACGTTTAATCGTGACTAGCTGAAATCAGTTTGTTTTATTAATAATAATAATAATAATAATAAATAATTGCCTGAGACATCAGTGACTGAAGTAACTTGAAGTAACCCTAAGGAGGTGGACAGTACGCAACTCCTTTAGTTGAGTAAAAGTACTACTGGTCAAATATCCATTACAAGTGAAAGTTGTAAAAGCTTTCTTTTAAAAGCACTTAAGTATCAAAAGTAAAGGTAAATGCATTATTTTATTATTGTTTTATCATTATTATTTAAGCCAGTCAGTGATGCTCCATCTGATGTGCTAGCATACGACTACCTTAAACTCATTTAAATATTTGTTTAAAACTTACAAAGCTCTTATCTAAGTGAAATCATACTAGAAAAGAACATTTTGTTTATTTGACAAGATCATGCCAATACATATTTCTGAAAGGACTTCAGTTAACACTATTAGCCCAACTACGTTGTTGCATGCTAAATCACGTCATCGTCAAACTTGACCCATGTATTAGCGGTGTATCCACACAGCTATGCAACTTGGCAGGCAAATCGATTCGAAAAATAAGAATAATTTGACTGACACATGTAAATGAACACTGCTTCATACTAAAACTTTAGCTCTAAAAGCACAAAACCATTTTAAGCTTTCACCAGAAATGAAAAGTTTAGATGCCTCAATATGCTTCGGCAGGTTGGACGGCGACTTTTTGAAAGCTGTGATACGGTCCGTTTTAGGCAAACCGAGCCAACACTTAAAACTGAAACGAATATTTAATCTTTTCAGAAAACTGAGACATACTTTCTAAGTATGGCCATGGGTGCACGCACTGCGCACAGGAACCGACGCCTTCTATTTTGCCATCAACTGAGCAGTGTTTAAAAAATGCTTGGAAATCAATGAACTTCACGTGACCCTACAAGAGTGATTACTGATAGGCTGTCTGCAACAACAAAACAAAAAAAAACAATCACGTTTTAAAGAAGAAATCCACTGATAGAAATGTAGTGGAGTAAAAAGTAGGGTATTTGTCTTTCATATGTAGTGAAGTTAAAGTCACAAGTTTCAAGAAAAAAAATAATACTCAAGTAAAGTACAGATACTCAAAAAATTAAAGTTAATGTACTTTGTACTGTCCACCTCTGCAATATACTCATCGCAAAGTTCTTTTTCATTCTTCACTTTGGTCTGGTGTAAAAAGAAGTTTGAAATGTGTGGGCAGAGCGAACATTCTGATGCCGCCCACACTACCGAGAGTGTAGTTGAGATGAATATGCAAATATGTGCTTTGTGCTTTCCTTTCAGTAACAAAAGAAACACACCAAAAATGACAGCGACAAGAAAACAGCAGTTAAGAAAGCATTTGATCATAGCGTTGTGGATGTTTGCACAAGCTCTGCAATTTGACACTCCGGTAAAGTCACATCACATTTATTTATATACCACTTCATACAATAGATTGGTTTAAAGGCAAGCAGCTTTACAGTATTAAACATGAAAAATAGTGTCAGTGTCTCTTTCAATTAGAATTACAACAACAGGGCACTATTTAAGGGGACAGCCATTTGAAGTGGTGTCCAAAACCATAGTGGATGTTATCAAGTGCACTCAATCCCACAATGCACCGCAATAACAAGTGTACAAACGATGCACGCTCAAAGGCTAGAAAATACCCATAACGCACTGTGAGAATCGCACACCAAATGAATTCCTGCGTCTGACCACAAGATGGCGCCCGCAGCTGAATCATCCATCAATCCATTTTCCAAACCGCTGGTCCAATGTGGCTACAGCGTAATATCATACAGGTATAAATTCCTTTTTAAGTGATTATTAAATTGTTTAATTCAAGTTTATACATAGATTCCATGACAGATTTCAAGATAAATCTTTTCATTACTGGAGCTGCCGGTTTGCTAAGTATCAAATGTATATTAAACGGCAAGCACAAACTATGCAAAAGCGGCAGCCCTTCCGGCAGCCATTCACTCACCCGTTGGTTTTATTCACTCTTTCAAGTGAACTATATTAGTAGACTAATGTAGGGAATAGTGAATGATGGTATAGACACTGATTTGATTTTAGACGCTATATTGAACTCCTGAAACGAACACAAAGTAAACTTTATTTTGGCCTGATTTTGTTTAAAATTACGTCACACCAGTTCGCTCTTTTCGATTTCACTTGAAGTATATCAGGCCCTTTATTCAATACTGGTGTAGTCCCTGCAACTGCATATTTAGATGCTTATACAACAACTCTTTTGACCTTAAAAAAAAAAAAAAAAAAAAACCTTTTCCAGTCAACTAAGAGGCTGATACTTCAAAATGTTCATAGCAAAGCACCCCTATGAAAGAAAATGTATGACTAGGCTTCAAGACAATTCATGTAGAAGTTTATCTATAATTTACTTCATTTGTTTTGTTGTATAAGTAACACAAAAAAGAACATTAAGGCCCACTATATTACATTTCTGAAACAATTGTTTTTCTAATATGTTCCCATTTAAAAACAAAATTAGGTAATGAGAAAACATATCAGTGAAACACTTGGAAGACTGACAAATTTGATCTGAAAAAGTCAACAACTGAGTCACCAGACAATGACCATGTTGTGCTGAGAGAATCAAATTGCGAATATTTTTCTGCCAAAATTGCCGCTGTGAATCCTTTCAGACTGAAATAAGGTCATATTTAATTGCTTTAAACAATTGCTGCAGTTATGCAACAGCAAATCTCTGAGGGCTGAAAATGGCGACAAAATAATTGTTTACAAACAATTATTGAAATAGTGAAACAACTATTGAAATTTCTTTCTCACCAGACGTCAAAATACATTAACAGCTGAGTTCTACACTAGCATTAAATGAAGTTAAGCTAAGGTGAGAAATCCAGCAGAAGGGACTAAAGGGGAGATTTTTGCGTGTGTGTGAGAGTCAGGCTGTGATCAGTGTGCTGATGCTATCAGGGTCGTTGAGGAGGTGTTCACAGATGGTAATGCCCATACAATCAGAGTGTCATGCGGCACATCTTTGCTTTATAGAGCCCTATCAGCTCAGGAAGTGTCAAAACGGCCACCACACACAGCCATTAAAGGCCATTTAAACAGCACGCAGGAGGAGGGGATGGGAGGGGGAGGGGAAATGGGAATAGAGGCAGGAGAAAGAGTTTAAAGACATTTTGGAGGGCTGATATGTAGCTTTATTGTTGTTAAGAGCTTTGTTTTATGCTTTACAACAGAGCAAGTGGCATATATAAATACAAGCACTACTGTTCAAAAGTTTGGGTCAGTTTTAATGATTACGTTCACCATGGTTGCATTTATTTGATCAAAAATTCAGTAAAACAGTAGTATTGTGAAATATTATTACAATTTAAAATAAATATTTTCCATATTTTAAAACGCAATGTACTGTGAATTTTCAGCAGCCATTATTCCAGTCTTCAGTGTCACATTTTGGAATAGACAAATCTTTTGTAACATTATAAATGACTTTACTGTCACTTTTGATCAATCCTTACTGAATAAAAGTATTTGTTTCTCTTTTTTTTTAAATGACGGACATCAAACTTTTGAATGATAGTGTATATATGAAAACTTGATGGAAGAAAAAGATCTGTCATGAATATCACAGTCTGTACTTTCAATAACAATCATCTCTGCTTTACCATGTTTTCCCATTCATTTTGGGTTTAACTCCTGTGCAGTGTGAAAAATATCAAAAGATACCGTTCAAAACACAAGCTACAGTAAATGACAGGAGTTGCACTGACTATTAGATTATTTCTGCCACTAGTCGACGCTTTGGGTCTGTTTGGACTAGTCGCGGCTCACATGACTGGAGTTCAATACATGGTGACAGGAGGAGGAAAGCTCCTCTGTCCACAAACTGCATCCCACTGTCATGTGCCAATGGACTTGGGCAGACTGCTGATGTTATATGCCAACAGTCGTTTTACATATGTTAAACACCAACCCACCGACAAGTCAACTACTTTATTGGATGAATGAGCAGTTGTGAAAAGTCCTGGTAAAATAATATTGGCCTTTTTTGTATAAGAACATGTCAGTCTGTTGATAACAATTAACTGACAAATTAATTAAAATTTACAATTTAAAATATTTCAAAATAATAATAAAAAACATTTAAACTGTGATACTATTTCTAATTAAGTATTTTTATTAAATGCAGACTTTTGAACGTCAGTATATTATAAACTATATATATATAACACCTGTATATTGTTATCTGCAACACATGTAGTATATTTCAGTATTTTAAACTGAATAAACTACCTATATGTGCTGGGCTGAACATTTCTTTTCACATTTTTTTGCAAAACTAAAAAAAAAAACATTTTGACGTTGTGAAAACGCTTTTATTACGCATGCGTGATGTGAGGGATTCTTGGGAAAAGACTGAGGATAAACATAAAAACAAATAAATAAATAAAAACCATCCCAAATGTTGATCTGACCTTGACTACCCCATCAAAGCCTGGGATGGTGTTGACTTTGGCAGCTTTGGCGAGGAGTTTGCTCTCGATCTTATCCCCCATGGCCTGGATGGCATGCGTGTCAGGACCAATGAAGGTCACCCCCTCGGCCGCCTGTAGAGAAAGAATTTATAATAAGGCACATTTTGTGTCATCCAAGTTATTTATTCTGAAGAGATCTTACTTACAAATCAAGACCATAGGCATCAAATGTATCACAGCAAATAACCAGAAAATGTCACGTCTCGCTGCACGACTCGTACATCATAACACACGCCCCATTTTTATTCCTACATCAATCATCAACGCACCTGTACTTTTCTGGTTATAATACACCCTTGTGCATCATCTGACACTTTTTCACCTTTCACAGTACCAGTCAAAAGTTGACACACATGACTGGATGAATTTACACTAGAGTTCAAAAGTTTGGGGTCGGTAAGACTTTTTTCTTCATTAAGGTAATTCATATTTTTCTTCAGCCAGGATGCATTAAACTGATCATAAGTGACAGTGAAGACATTTATAATGGTTACAAATGATTTCTATTTCAAATAAATGCTGTTTTTATAACATCTAAGAATCCTAAAATCTTTTATTACTAGCTCAACAAAATTTTAAGCTATACAACATTGGTAATAATAATAAATGTTTCTTGAGCACCAAATCAGCATATTAGAATGATTTCTGAAGGATCATGTGACACTGAAGACTGGAGTAATGATGCTGAAAATTCAGCTTTGCCATACATGAATAAATTAAAATTTAAAAGATATTCAAATAGAACAGTTATTTGAAGTTGTAATAATACCTAACAATATTACTGTTTTACCGTATTTTTGATTAAATAAATTAAGCCTTGGAGAGCATAAGAGACTTTTCAAAAACTTCCAATACCCCAAATTTTTGAACAGCAGCATATATAGGGGAAAAAAGCCAGGCAAAGACTGTACCACCTGCGCCAGCTGAGGAAATTCAGGGTTTCACCAGCTATCCTGAAAACTTTCTATTTAGGGGCGATAGAAAGTGTATTAACTCAGTGCATCACAGCGTGGTATGGGAACAGCACCAGTCATGACTGCAAAGCCCTGCAAAGAGTCGTGCGCTTATCCGAGCGTATCTCAGGGTCAGCTCTCCCGTCTCTGCAGGACGTCTACACCAAACGCTGCAAAGGTAGAGCTACTAAGATCATCAAGGACTCTAATCACCCTGCAAACCCTCATTTCACGCTGCTGCCATCTGGTAAGCGCTTCCGAAGCCTGATGGCCAAAACTGAGAGACTCAGGAGGAGCTTCTTCCCCCAGGCCATCAGACTCCTGAACTCAGTCACTTAACATCACGTGACTTCACTTCAGGATAAACATCGATACACTGACATTGCACTGCACTTTCTGTTCTCGTTGTTACTGTGTAACAACCTGTTATAAACCTGTTTGCACATTATACTTCTTTGTACATTTGTTAACCACATATTTATAAGTCTACAGTTTATTTCACTTCTTTATATAAAAAAATAAAAAAATAATTATACTTGATTTATTTATAACTCTACAGAGATAGATTATATATAGATATATATATATATATATATATATATATATATATATATATATATATATATATATATATATATATATATATATATATATATATATATTTTAAGTACTTAAAAAATATAAATATAAGTATAATATAAGTACTTTTTATTCTATTTCTATTATAATTTCCCTCTTGTGTTTTTAACTGTGAATTTGCACTGTCCATGGAGCGGACCTGTTTACATTTCACTGCCGGTTGTATATTCTGTATATAACTGTGTATGTGACAAATAAAACTCTTGAATCTTGAATATAGAAAGATTTATGGTGAAATACTTGAAATTAGTTTTATAAACAAATAGAAACCATTTCTTTATAAAAATATTATTTTTATTGACAGATACATGTAAACTCAAGTAAAAATACTATGTTAAACAGCTACTATGAGCACTGGTCACACACGGCATAGTGACATCATGAATATCTAAATCTCTCAAATACAAAAGAGGTAAGCTACCATACTTTTGTTGCCAGGGGAACCAAATCCCTTCACAAAAAAGAACCCCAGGGTTTGAACTTTGGTGACGTAAAGAAAGGTAGCTTCAGGTAATGCCCGCAGAAACATGCATCTAAATAACGAAGCCAGAAAAAAAGAACGGGAAAAGGGAGATCTGTTCTTTTCTTTGTTAGTCTCGAGAATCGGGAGGCTATTGCTTCCTGGCTAATATACTACAGATAGTATGCCTGAGGCGCGCAGAACCCACGGAGATCTGTAATTAAAAGAGGGATTTGACCCCATGACTCTTTCAGCTCCAACTGGACCCATGGTGTCATGAGATAAAGGATAAATCTAAATGAGGCAAAAAAAGTGATCTGTTTGTTCTTGACAAGTGCTTGGGAAAAAAACTAAGGTGTCAACAAATTTAACTTCTGTAATCAACTGAAGTCCATTAGAAATCACTAAAATTATAGAAAAAACCAAAACCCACACGCGAGTTTATTTTTCACTGAATCAGAAGTTCACATGCACAAAAAAGCTTGATTTAAATGAATGAGACAAATGAGCCCTTGAAGCATCTACCGACAGTTTGCTATTTTAAACAAAGTATGTTTTAAAAAAGTAATTGTGCTGTAAAATAAAATAAAAACTAGAAAGCAAACAAAAAAAAAGTGTCCCACTGTAAACAAGACCAAAAACAAAACAAAAACAAAACAAAAAAGGACACAATGTCACTGTAAACAAGACCAAAAACAAAACAAAAACAAACAAAAAATTAAAAATAAAATATATATATAAAGAATACAAAACTAGCAAGCAAAAAACAGGGGACATAGAATATGTCAGTCTGTTGATAACATAATTAACTGACAAATTAATAAAAATTTACAATTTAAAATATTTTAAAATAATAAAAAAACATTTTAAATTGTGATACTATTTCTAATTAAGTATTTTTAAGTTATACATAAAAATACATGAATGGGACATAATATCACTGTAAAATAAAATAAACTAGAAAGCAAAACAAACAAAAAGAACCTAAAACAAAACTAGAAAATAAAACAAAACAAAGACATGAAATGAAAGGGGAAAAAATACATAAATGGGACACTTGTCTGTGTCTCTGTCAGGTTCTGGAAAATTAAATCCAATAAAACGGTTGGGCCCATTCAGATGTCACTCAATCGCTCTCCTCCTCCTGTTCTTTTTTACACTTCCCTCATGTGTGTTTGTGCATGTGGTACATTTAAAGGGCTAAACACCCAGCAAGCCACTACAACAACAGTAAAGAGAGCGTGAGCGACTAGAAGTGTCGAGAACTTGTGTACAACTGTGCACGTGAGCAAGAGAACAGGATAATGAAAACATCTTGTTCAAGACAACATCCAAAGAGTGAAAAGGCATGAAAACACACACGCACACTCCACTCAAACTCAATCTCCTCTCTGCTATTGAAAAGTGCTTCTCTTTTAACATGCTAAAGAGGCTGTAGAGGTAATCCTAACAGACCTCTCTCGGCTGAAGCTGCGCATGCCCAGGGGCTCTGGCCAATCGTTTGCGCTGCGTAAAACTGTACTAACAGTCGGGCAAAGAGGGCAGCTATTCAGGATGGGGGGCTCATTCACCTCTTATTCATGTGGGGGGTATCGCTATTCAACTGCTAATGTAATGACATCTTCATTTCCACACACACAGAAGGCAGTGGATGGCCCACTCATCTGTGTGTGTGTGTGTGTGTGTGTGTGTGTGTGTGTGTGTGTGTGTGTGTGTGTGTGTGTGTGTGTGTGTGTGTGTGTGTGTGTAAGGAAATGTAAAAAAGTGACTGGGGGATGGAAAGGTAGAGAGAATTGAGCAGGTACAGATGTGGTTGAGGGATTGGTTATAAAACTAATTATTTACATTTATTTATATAGCAAACTCTTTTATCGAAAGCAATTAAGTATATAGGGCAAGCTGGAAGAAAATATATGGAAAATACAAGATTAAAACAAAAACTTTTATTAGCTTAATATTTAACATTAGGCAAACATATGGTTTAAATGAACTACTTATGGTTTTACAACTTTCTGTAAGTCTGTGAATCATTGCATTTACTATTTTCTGTAAGTGATGCATTACTTAGACACTCCTGTCTCGTTTGAAAGCCCACACACAGTCAGACTGCTTTCTGCACAGATTTTTTGGGGAAAATGGAATTTTAGATTAAGAATTTTTAGATAAAGGAATTTAAAGATTAAGTTACTACTATTATTAGCTGAAAGACATTAATGCAATTTTTTATTTCGTTATATTTAAAGGTTAAGGGCCAGATTTACTAACAGCTTGCATCAGAGCAAACCCTCTATTGGCGTTAAAGAAATGACTAAGGATTTACACACAGTGAGAAATTAGCGCTGAAAAGGTGTGGACAGGGTTGTTTCTGTGGCTGACCTTATTGCATATGCTCCCTATCAGACGCAAAATGTATAGGAGGAGAGTATTTAAGGAGGAGGGTACTTCAGTGCAGGGAAGATGAATGTGTTTTTAAACTGGGTTATTTATGTAGTAGAAATGTGAAATTATTTTTGAATTTGGTGCGTTCTAGACTGAGAAAAGACAGAAAATGTATTTTTGGCTCATGTGGATGAAAGACAACAACTCCCAGAATGCACTTGCGTCACTGCCCTACGAGGCCACTCCCAAAGCCACTTCTACTGGATCACTGGATCACTTGCCCACCGCGGCACCGCCCCTATCGTTGTTTTCATTTTCATAATAAAATCATTTAGTTCAGTTAGAGAAAAGACACTTCAATTAAAAACTGAACGTGTCTGTTCAATATAATGTGAGTGAGCCGAGCGAGTGTCACGGCACAAACGCAGCACGAGTCGGATTACATTCATCACGAGAGCGAAGAGCTGAGGTAAGCGCGGGCGCGGCATTCACGGCACGTGTTCAGTCTGCCGCATTTTCAGATCATGCCTATGGAAGCTTAACTTTCATAGGAAATCATTTGAAAAGTTGAAACGCTCACTTTGCTCCGCACCGCTCCGTTTACATGAATGCCCGCAGCTGCCCGAGCCGAGCGCTGTGAGTGAGATCCCACCCCCCATGGGCAGGTTGAAAACATGCATAACTAGCTCCTTCTACTGGCTGTAGTCTTTAGCCTCTGGCCAAAAAATCCTCCAATGACGCTAAATGACGATATTTGCGCCATCGAAGGGGGGGGGCATGATCATTCGAATATACTACCGGATTTCTACTGATACAAAGCTTAAAAGCTAATCGCTGAAGTAACCCTTTAAATGAATCACGCAAGGTGATTTACTAAGGTTTGCGTTCATCAATTTAGTGGTATTTGCATTATTTGAATGCCCCAAAAAAACACGTCTTAAACCAGAAGTTATTTGCGCTGCTGTTGGTATATTGCGTTGGTCATTATGGAAATGCTCCGTCTGCGTCTGTGTGCTTTCATTTGCGCGGCTTCAGTGGATCACACGCAGAACTTTCCACTCCCATCTGCACTTTTATGGGATTACGCTCACACACTAATTTGCCCTGTTTAGTAAATCTGGCCATGAGTCTGTAATTCCTGCACCATGAACAGCACCAAACAAGACCACAACATTGTTTCAAACGGTTCGACTTTTTCAGACTGAAGTTCCACACCTTGCTGCCATCTGCCATTATTCAAGTCAAACAGGTCTTCCAAACTCACAACACTGGTTGAGACAATGCCTTTATAGACAGTCCAGTGCAGATGCTAAAATAAAATGTTAAAAAAAATAGATTGCAACTGATTCTGAAGCTTTTTGCTCTTTTTTATGTAATTCTATGAAAGTCTTGTGAGTTTTAATAGTTTTAAACTGAATTTTGCAGAAATTGTAATCAATTCCTTTTCCCACTGTCAATGCAATGTAAATGTCAATGCATTTAAATCTTGATTCAAGTCACAATAGACCATCACAAGCTGAAATCTCAGAGTACGTACTTCATGACATTCTATATAGTGTGAACGTGTGTAGTATGAATGTAATCTGGAAAACTACATTCGCGGTCACCGTGATTTTACCAAGAAAGACATGTTCTTGGGTCAACATATTTTGTTATACAATTAAATATCGGAACAGACAGATATATCCAAATAAATGTAATTACTACTAAATTAACTATATCAATTAAATTACTGATCTGCCCACATTGTCCCTATATGATAATTGAAATCAGCTGGATAACATCACTGTTTTCTCCAGAGCGGCTGTACAGCCAAATCAAAATCTGTTGCATTATTTTCCTGTTTAGCACTGTGAAGCTGCTTTGAAACAATCTGCATTGTAAAAAGCTCTATATAAATAAAGTTGACTTGACATGACATGACTTGACTTGACTATCCTGGAACAACATTCCTGTCTGAAAAATGTAATCTCTACCCCTAAACCTAACCCTACCCATAGCTTATCCCTAAAATCAGAAGGAAATGACAAGTGAATAACACTGATGTAGAAGTACCTAACCCTGGCTGCAAGCCTAAACTTGACGTAAACTGTAAACTTGTCCCTCAAATCTGATTGGTTGATTGGAATGTTGTTCCAGGATCAACAAAGCTGTTGATTCAGGAACATGTTGTACTTCGTGACAACATGGCGAATGTAGGGTTAACCTAATTTCACTGTCATGTGACTCAGACAGTAAAGTATCCACTGGATCCGCACTTCAGAAACTTGCCAGAAGAAGCAGGTCATCCGGCTACTTTTTGCCTACTGATTTATGAATACTGTGAATTCGGACATACAACTCTTTTCACATACTGTTTTTCACCCACTATAAAAGTAGGGAAGTACGCATATTCGGAGGAAAACTCTCTCATTTCTATTTGAAAAATTCCTCAAAATCTGCATAAATTTAACAATTTCCTTAAAGAAAAAATAGCAGGTAAAATGTTTTGCAATGTCACAATTCATTCCAGCCCAATTCCATTTGGTGCTGCTAGTGACACAAAAAAATGACACATTTCTACTTGCATTTAGGGAGAGTTTTGAATTAACATCACATTGAATGAATACAGGAATGTAGTTTTGTGGAGTGTATGCATTCAAATATTTCTAAATTCTGCTTGCCTACTAATGTCTGAGATACAACCCAAAACAGAGAAATCCTTCAAAGAAAACCGCTTCTCATTCTGCGTTGCTAGGCAGATTTTCCTCGATGAAGATTTAAAAAACAGTGGTTTGTGATTTATTCACCGCAGGATAACAGCCAAATTGAAAGGTGTCCTCTGCACCAATGCCGTCAACAAAACCTTGAAGAGACATGAAACAAATCTGGGTTTATCTGAGCTGATTCGGGTCCCTGACTGCTTAATATTTAACACTTATTTTGACATACTGATGAATTTTTAACAGGCTCTGTTGATTAACAATAGGATCTTCTGCCGAAAGCCATTAAAACTGCACCAGAAAAAGCTCATTTATTTTCGATTTTTAGCAAAAAATTTTATCTACAATTACTTCTAGGCAACCTATCAACGTGAGTCCGCCGTTGCTGTGACGACGCCCCGTGTGTGTTTCCCTCCTGCCTGAATGTGATTTATATCAAAGGAGTTCTTGCAAGCTCATCAGCGCAGCAGCCGGAAACTCTGCCAGGAGAGTCTCACGTTTTAAACTACACAGCAGAGAGTAAGAGACACACAGGTGACACACGCACCAGAGACGTGCGTATAGCACAATAAATAACCAGGGCTGACTACTGCGGACAAAAAGAAACACAAGGAAAGAAGAGAACCAGAGAGGCGTGTCATCTTCCCTCATCTCTATTCTCAAATTCTGTCTGTTCCGCTTTTCTCTGTTCTACAGCGCAGCAAAACTCGGCAAAAAGAAGAAATCTGGAATCCTAAAAAAGCAAAAATATCTAGATCAAAAAAAAGAGAGTGACGGCCCCATGCGAACTCTCCGAGTGTCTTCGAGGCCTGCCATGACACGAAGCATGTCCTTATTTAGTCATAATCGATTGAAGGGTTAAAAAAAGATGGTAGCTTCTGAGTTTAGTTGCCATGGCAACACTGAGGCACAGTTGGAGGTTGGCACATGCAGTTGTCGGCACCGAAGCACTTTGCTCAATTATTTTGAGGCACAGGGGTTTAAAGGGATAGTTCACCCAAAAAATGTTTAATTCTATTTAACGTTTTCCAATCGCAATGTAGTTTCAAATTGTGTTACTTTATTCAGTGGAACACGAATAATATACATGTTATATTTAATGCTATTACTAAAAAGAGGGGGTGGAGCTTTCAAAACACTGCAAAAATGTCCCATATAATTAGTCCATTTGGTTTGTGCGTTATATTTAAAAGTCTTGTTGTTGTTGTTTTTTTTACTTTTGCATAAAATTCAACAGTCTAAAAATCTTGTCATCCCTCTAAGCTAAGCGTTCATGAGAGAAGCAGATGTACTCAATTCTTGAACAAATCATTATTTTTAGTCATATTTTTAATGAATCAGTTGATTCGATTCAGAAAACCCAATCTGAATGATTTAAATCATGAATCTTAAAGATTCACATTGTTCATTTACATATAATACTGACACTGAACAATACAAATCTGATTGAAAATGTATCCTTTCACATCTCTCTGGAGGGGAAGAATATCGCAAAACTACTATTTAAACTTAGGTCTTCACACAAAGCTGAATTCAAAACATTGTTATAAAGCTCACAAGTCATGTGGACCAATTTTATGGCGCTTTCTGTGTCCTTTTTGAAGCTCCGGTCCCCATTAAACGTTTTTGCATGGGAAATATCATCATCAGGATAGTCTTAAACATTTCCCTTACGCATTTTATACATGAAAGTAAATCGTGGCTTAACAATTCCTTTAGGATTATTGAATATCAACCACCAAAAGTTTGTGGTCA
The DNA here is from genome assembly GCA_018749465.1 of Paracanthobrama guichenoti. NCBI lineage: Eukaryota > Metazoa > Chordata > Actinopteri > Cypriniformes > Gobionidae > Paracanthobrama > Paracanthobrama guichenoti. The sequence continues at coordinate 24,319,451 of CM031943.1, forward strand.
GTACGATTTTTGTTTTTAAATCAAATTAATACTTTTATTCAGAAAGGATGCATTAAATAAATCAAAACTGACAGTAAAAACTTTCACATTGTTAAAATGTTAATTTCAAATAATTCCTTTGAACTTTCTATTCATCAGAGAATGCTAAAAAAGCAGCACCTGATGTCAACATTTTATTATAATAATAAAAAAAAAATTCTGGAGCAACAAATCAGAATATTAGAATGATTTCTGAAGGATCATGTGACACTGAAACCTAGATTAATGAACCCCAAACTCAATATTACAAATAACTAACAATAATTAATCTGGAACTGAATGTGAATGTGGAACTGAATCTCTTTATCAAATGACCCTTTTGGCCTTTCTGCCTTTATTTGGGTTGCAAATAATCTTCTCACCTCAGAACTCACACCTTTAATTAAATTACTACTGGGGGGTCCAAACTGTTAATTACAAAAACTGTGTGTGTGTGTGTGTGTGTGTGTGTGTGTGTGTGTGTGTGTGTGTGTGTGTGTGGGAGGGAGGGACATTGGCTGACGTGGAACAATAAGTGAAGGGGCTACTCTGCCCCCAACTCATTTAAATATTCAACTCTCCACTTCTCTTTTCTTTAACTAAACACTTTTCTTTTAGGAAAAAGGCAGACTCACTAGTCTCTTGGCAAACTCCTTATTTTCAGACAGGAATCCATAGCCAGGGTGAACCTGTGAAAGAGAGAGAGACAACTTTTAGAAAATGAGTTCCCTTTCCACATCCAAAGTATTTGTGTTATACAGGTGACATTTAACAGCTCCATCGCATCATTCAGTTATGTATATACATAATAGCATTGACTAGTTCACCATGTTAATAATATATGACCTTGTTTATACCAACACGGATTAAGCTCCAACTGTGCTAAAGTCTCCTGTGTTTTTTACCACACACACACACACACACACACACACACACACACACACACACACACACACACTCACAGCTTGAGCTCCAGTCTGCTTGATGGCATTCAAGATAGCATCCATGTTCAGGTAACTTTTACTGGTAGGAGCAGGACCGACACACACGGCCTCATCAGCCATCTTCACATGAACCTAAAGGAATGAAAAAACACAAAGGAAAAAAAATAATAATATGATGCAGGTCAATGTAACCCTATGTTTTCTCTTGAAATTCTGTTACTTTTTCCTCATTTAGGCCCATGAACATGCCTGCAGTGTTGAGTCTCATGTGTTGGAATATGCATACAAAATTTCATACAAAACTGTGGAATGTATGCACAAAATTACGTTTTGTAATGTTTGCAGGTGGTGTACATTTTAATCAGTTCATGCATGTTCAGTTTGCTGGAAATTGAACCTAAGATCTTGGCATTGCTAGTGCCAAGCTGAACTAAAAGAAGAAAAAAAAGTGGGAAAAAAATAAGTGCTTTTCCACAGTCATGTTCATTTTTTTAAATGTAAAAAAAATAAATAAAAAGCTATTTATGAACAGTTTATGAACAAATGTAAAAAAAAATAAAAATAATTAAAAGCATGACTTTTAATGCTCGTTCTCATGTTTGTTTGTTTGTTTGTTTGTGTGAGAAGTATCAATGTAAAGTTTTGCTGTTTTTACCAGAGTTTTTATTTTTCATAGTCTGATGTTTGATGAATTGTTTTTGTCATACCCAGATTTTGAAGCTAATACTAGGCATTTTAAACGCACTCACTTTCAGTTCTGTTAATGCCAGTGTCTTCATCACAAACAGATTGTCTGTGTGGCCAAGATGTCGTCACACACGGTGTGAAGCAACTGTGACAGTGAGCTGACTGAGTGACAGACCTCACAATGGGGAAGCATTAATATTGACAACTGCATCAACAGGGGAGGTTTGGAAAAGGCTCGCTAGCCAACTGCTGCTTCTCTGCTAATGTTCTCCACACATGTGTAAAAAGGGAGACGCAAAGTCGTTTTTCCTCACATTTAACGAGGCTGACGCAAACAGAGGTGGAGGAGCTCGCTCAAAGATCTAGCATAGATGCAAGATGCTAAAATGAGCCTAAAAGACTGAAGCAGCACATACTAAGTGCTAACTCTGACTTTCTGTAGCATCTTATAGCGAATTATATAAATTATTTGCATTTACTAAATTGATATCTTAAATTGAAATAAAAAAAAATAAAAACTGGACCGGTCTTGGCTAAAGATTTGAATCTGACAGACAAATCCTAGACATGTTTTTATTGTCAATGCGTTTAATGAGTATTCTGTCTGAGTCTTTTAAAGCAGCGCAAAACTTGACGGCTTCCCACCATTTGTTTCAGGAGCCCAATAAACTTCTTTTTCTGTCAGCACCTACCCTGTTAAGCAGGGAGGACGTGAGATAGCCTGTGGGTCCAGTTAAATTACTTTTAATGAAACACTTTAATGTCAACACCAAATTACTAAATCAATTCATTCAGTCATTTCATGGTGTTATAGAAAACCACATCAGAAGGAATTTAGAAAAAAAAAAAAAAAAAAAAAAACTCCTAGAATTAGGAACGTGTTTCTAAAATATTTGAACATCAATGCTGGGGTCAGTATATGGACTTCTAATGTCAATTTGTTCCCCCATACAGAGTCCAGATTATCCCCCACTGCTCTGTTTAAACATCTTAATTTAGATGCTCTTTGGAGGCTGCAAATCAAATGCAAAAGATCCCCACCTCTAACACCCCCCATCATTCCCCCAATCCAGCACAGAACACAGCAGGGGGAAACCGAGCACAGTTTAAAACACTGCCTCGATCAAACTCTCATGCATATGGAATAGGAGGGGGAGAAAACTGACAGCTATCAATCACGGGAACAGAGGATTACTCTCCATGAAAAGATAAAGGTGAGAGAAGCAAAAGCTTTGGTTTATCTTGCAATGCTTGTAAAAGTCTAGTGGGGTAATTTAGATATTAGTACCAGACTGCATCCAGATGACTAACCTGCTTCAGCAAATCTCTTTATTCAATTCATGTACTGCACATATTTAATTAATCTTTTCTTTTATATGTGGAAGTCCAAAAGAGACTCCCAAAGTGAAAATGCATCCATTTGGAATTTTTCTCGTTTGATACATTTTCCATAAGAAATAATATTCTTCATACTCATGTCATTCCAAATTTTGAGAAATGTCTCAGTGTTTTTTTGAATGTTGAACAAAATAGCTCACTTTGTGTTCCACAGAGAAATGAAGGTCATGTTTGTAGCGACATGAGGGTGAGTACATATCGATCTCTATCTTTTTTTAAACTGTTGGATTTATTTGTTTAAATACATCAAAATCTTAAAACTTGATTTCTGCCTTTCTATTTTTTATGCCATTCCAGAACCAAAGGTCATTTTCATGCCACTTGCCACATGTCACTTTCAAGTCACTGTGGCTCTTTTACCAACATCATAAATGACTTGCGTCTCAGAGCGTGCAGACAAAACGCAATAAACGCTGTCATGTTACCTTGTGCTCAGACGCATGGTGTTTGGGAATGCAATCATGCAAGACACTTATGGGAGGGAATTAAACCAAATCATTTTAAATGATAGACTTTGGCTCAGGCATTCCAGAATGATCAAACCAGCATTTGAGAGGCTGTGCGTTGAAACTGTTCCACTGGTTTGTCCAGTTATCCAATCATATCCTCTGTCGAGGCAAAGTCACACAAGTTTTTTTTGTTGCGCATAGAGGGATTAATCCTGTAAATGTGTTTACGCATATGTTTTGTATGCATATTTTTAGAATTTATGCGCATCTTGGCATTTCCATCCAGTGTGTTTATTTTTTTTTTTATACAATATTCCAAAATGCGCATAAAATAGGTGGATGTAACAGTGTCTTTAAGTAGGGAACATTATATATTAGCTCTCCTCACCGCACTAGAGTCCACATCACTGTGAACTGCAACTGTCTTGATGCCCATCTTCTTACATGTTTTAATCACCTACGAATGGAAATAAAGAGAATTAAGACATTTCTTTAAAGTAGTAAAACTGCACTGAAAGTTACTGTAACTTCATGTAAACAGTTATACATGTCGGACTTCATTTAAAATAAAAATGGCCTAAAGACAAAATGTAATGTTTTGCCATAAACACACTGAAAAGAAACTTCCTGGTGAAGAACATGCTTACCCTGCAGGCGATCTCACCTCTGTTTGCAATGAGGATTTTATCAAAGGTCTGTGGAAAGGAAAAGGGAACAGAGCGATTAAGACATTTGTTTTGTCAACACTTGATTTGTCCACAGTGTGTGTGTGCTCTAACGCTGACTAAAGCTCATTTACCTGTAAGTGAAAGCACTTCAACACAACACACACTGCTTTTTAGATGACAAGAAAGAGAACAGATACAAATCTTTGAGTTTAAGTTCTAACATAATTAAACCGCTACAACAGGCCCAAAAACTTTAGCCATGTCCAGACCATAAAAAAACGTAATTACTGTTATCTATTCCATGAATTGCATATATTTGCAACAAGTTGCGCAACATTGTGCAAACAAGTGCAACATTCACAAGTTCTAATGGGGAGATCTAGATGATTCTGAGTGTCAAGGTGGATGTTAGTGTGTCTTAAGCTCAAAGCATGAGGCTTTGCTAATGTTGTCTGGCACATGTAAACAATTTATGGAAAAACTGAAGGAAGTGTCTGCCCATAAACCATGTGTCAAGATGGGCCTTGGGCAACGTGTCTCCCAAGTACACATTCCTAAACTCAATGCATATTTCCCCATTTGCTCATATCGCTAAACCCCCAATCCATTAAACCACAACACACAAACACACACATACACACACACACCCTCCAGGCAAAGGTTGATTGTTGGCACAAAGCTACAAGGATGCAACAGGATTTTGGGAGATGATGCAAAGAAAATTGAGCCATATACACGGGGTATTTCATAATATCTGATGCATCTTAGTTTCCTCCACAAATATTTATATGTAGATACTTCATTTGACTGTTCCAAAGGTCATCACTCTCACTAATAAAATAATGAATTTTCATTGAAATTGCTACATTTAAATTTTAATGGGAAAAGACTGAAAAATGCCATGGTAAAAACTGTTAATTGGTTAACGGCAAGTTCCCTTACTCTGTATGGCAAAATACTTTCTAATAGATCTAATGGGATATTTCACGGACTTTTACAGTAAAATACTGTTAAATGTAGTTTTTGGAATTAAAAACAGAACAAATCATCTTACAGTGTAATCATAGTCAAAAACTAAATTGATATTCCCAGAATTCACATTTGGTGTTTTTTCACTGAAATAACCGTTTCTTCCTATCCGATATGTGCATTAGGGTTTTATATTACATCTTATCTTGTCAAATGAATGCTTTATGGATTAAAGCACATTACCATTATGGTGTTTTTGTCTTTGCGTACGAACCTGTGCACTTTCCACATTTTCCTGTATTTACCTCAGCTTGTGGAAAAGCTCCATGTGATGAACTTTGATTCATCTTGTGGCTTTCTCTTCAGCATCAGTGTTTTAATGTGGTTCTCAGTAGAAGTATTATAAAGGTAAATAATCAGTAACTATAACAACATTTACAATAGCTTTAACCAATAATCAATATTAATTTTTATTCATATATGCATTAATATCTAACAATAATGATAAACTAAATACTTTGAAAATAGGGAAACACTTTATTTTAGTGTCGGTTACAAAGTTACTATTATAATAACTATAACTCATGCATAATTACATGCAACTAAGGATTATAAGTACAACCTATAACCCTATAAGTACATGTAGTTAATTAATATTCTCAGTACTTAAGTGTATAAATAAATTGTACACAGACACATTAACCATATATTAAAGTCTAACCAAATTATCTTCTAAACTAGGGCTGCACAATATATTGAAATTAATCGAAATATCGCAAATGTACATATCGCGATACGCATATCGCAACGGCGCGCAATATCTGAATGATTTTAATAGGCTACTAAGTGTACGTTTTAGGTCGACGCATATAGCAGAGAATAGACTGGGCACACGACTTGTGTGAGTTGTCTGATGTAAAAAAAAAAAAAGTTATTAAACGCAATAACTTGCGAAAAACAACTCCTTGCAGTCTTGCACTGTCTGCTGTCTAACACACACCGAAACGTGCGGACAAGCCACCTCTCTGAAAGCGTGTGATCCCTTCAGTTCTGTTTCGTGTCTTGTTACACACTCAAATTGTCAAATACACACACAGTTATGTCAAAATTACTGTCTTGATGAGTATTCATGTTAACACAAGTCGGTTATGCTTGAAGTGAACGATATCAGTTGGGGATAGAAACTTTAATCCATCAAGAACGCATGTCAATAGGATCTGTGCATTAGGTCTTAAAGTGACAGTCTGCTAATACAGTAAACCTGCTGATACAGTAAACCTGCCGATACAGTAAACCTGCCGATACAGTAAACCTGCCGATACAGAAAAACCTGCCGATACAGTAAACCTGCCGATACAGTAAACCTGCCGATACAGTAAACCTGCCAGAGTAAACCTGCTAATAGAGTAAACCTGCCGATACAGTAAACCTGCTAATAGAGTAAACCTGCCGATACAGTAAACCTGCTGATACAGTAAACCTGCCGATACAGTAAACAGTAAACCTGCCGATACAGTAAACCTGATAATAGAGTAAACCTGCCGATACAGTAAACCTGCCGATACAGAAAAACCTGCCGATACAGTAAACCTGCCAGAGTAAACCTGCTAATAGAGTAAACCTGCTGATACAGTAAACCTGCTAATAGAGTAAACCTGCCAATAGAGTAAACCTGCCGATAGAGTAAACCTGCCAATAGAGTAAACCTGCTAATAGAGTAAACCTGCTAATAGAGTAAACCTGCCGATACAGTAAACCTGCCGATACAGTAAACCTGCCGATACAGTAAACAGTAAACCTGCTAATAGAGTAAACCTGCTAATAGAGTAAACCTGCTGATACAGTAAACCTGCTGATACAGTAAACCTGCTGATAGAGTAAACCTGCTGATACAGTAAACCTGCTGATACAGTAAACCTGCTAATAGAGTAAACCTGCTAATAGAGTAAACCTGCTGATACAGTAAACCTGCTGATACAGTAAACCTGCTGATAGAGTAAACCTGCTGATACAGTAAACCTGCTGATACAGTAAACCTGCTGATACAGTAACATAGAGTAAACCTGCTGATACAGTAAACCTGCTAATAGAGTAAACCTGCCTAAACCTGCCGATACAGTAAACCTGCTAATAGAGTAAACCTGCCGATACAGTAAACCTGCCGATACAGTAAACCTGCAATAGAGTAAACCTGCCGATACAGTAAACCTGCTAATACAGAAAAACCTGCCGATACAGTAAACCTGCCAGAGTAAACCTGCTAATAGAGTAAACCTGCCTGCCAATAGAGTAAACCTGCGATACAGTAAACCTGCCGATAGAGTAAACCTGCCGATACAGTAAACCTGCCAATAGAGTAAACCTGCCGATACAGTAAACCTGCCGATACAGAAAAACCTGCCGATACAGTAAACCTGCCAGAGTAAACCTGCTAATAGAGTAAACCTGCTGATACAGTAAACCTGCCAATAGAGTAAACCTGCCGATACAGTAAACCTGCCGATAGAGTAAACCTGCCGATACAGTAAACCTGCCAATAGAGTAAACCTGCCGATACAGTAAACCTGCCGATACAGTAAACCTGCCGATACAGTGCAGTAAACCTGTAATACAGTAAAGTAAACCTGCTAATAGAGTAAACCTGCTAATAGAGTAAACCTGCTAATAGAGTAAACCTGCTAATAGAGTAAACCTGCTGATACAGTAAACCTGCTAATAGAGTAAACCTGCTGATACAGTAAACCTGCTGATACAGTAACCTGCTAATAGAGTAAACCTGCCGATACAGTAAACAGTAAACCTGCTAATAGAGTAAACCTGCCGATACAGTAAACCTGCTAATAGAGTAAACCTGCCGATACAGTAAACCTGCCAATACAGTAAACCTGCCGATACAGTAAACCTGCCAATACAGTAAACCTGCCGATACAGTAAACCTGCCGATACAGTAAACCTGCCGATACAGTAAACAGTAAACCTGCCGATACAGTAAACCTGCTAATAGAGTAAACCTGCCGATACAGTAAACCTGCCGATACAGTAAACCTGCCGATACAGAAAAACCTGCCGATACAGTAAACCTGCCGATACAGTAAACCTGCCGATACAGTAAACCTGCCAATAGAGTAAACCTGCCGATACAGTAAACCTGCCGATACAGTAAACCTGCTAATAGAGTAAACCTGCCGATACAGTAAACCTGCCGATACAGTAAACCTGCTAATAGAGTAAACCTGCCGATACAGTAAACCTGCCGATACAGTAAACCTGCCGATACAGTAAACCTGCCGATACAGTAAACCGTAAACCTGCCGATACAGTAAACAGTAAACCTGCTAATAGAGTAAACCTGCTAATAGAGTAAACCTGCTAATAGAGTAAACCTAAATAGAGTAAACCTGCTAATAGAGTAAACCTGCCAATAGAGTAAACCTGCCAATAGAGTAAACCTGCCAATAGAGTAAACCTGCCGATACAGTAAACCTGCCGATACAGTAAACCTGCCGATACAGTAAACCTGCCGATACAGTAAACCTGCCGATACAGTAAACCTGCCAATAGAGTAAACCTGCCGATACAGTAAACCTGCCAATAGAGTAAACCTGCCGATACAGTAAACCTGCCGATAGAGTAAACCTGCCGATACAGTAAACCTGCCGATACAGTAAACCTGCCGATACAGTAAACCTGCCGATACAGTAAACAGTAAACCTGCCGATACAGTAAACCGTAAACCTGCCGATACAGTAAACAGTAAACCTGCCGATACAGTAAACAGTAAACCTGCTAATAGAGTAAACCTGCTAATAGAGTAAACCTGCACATACAGTAAACAGTAAACCTGCCGATACAGTAAACAGTAAACCTGCCGATACAGTAAACAGTAAACCTGCTAATAGAGTAAACCTGCTAATACAGTAAACCTGCTGATACAGTAAACCTGCTGATACAGTAAACCTGCTGATACAGTAAACCTGCTGATACAGTAAACCGCTAATAGAGTAAACCTGCCGATACAGTAAACCTGCCGATACAGTAAACCTGCCGATACAGTAAACCTGCCGATACAGTAAACCTGCTAATAGAGTAAACCTGCCGATACAGTAAACCTGCCGATACAGTAAACCTGCCGATACAGTAAACCTACTGTTTTTAGTTCTTATTTTTAATAACAAAGATAAATTAAAATAACAAAAATAATTGTCTACCCCTAGTTCAGGTGTCTTTGTTTACCTGGACGTTCTTGATGTTAAGGTTTAGGTTGACATAATTATATGTTACCAAGTTCTAACATAATTAAACAGCTACAACAGGCCCAAAAACTTTAGCCATGTCCAGACCATAAATACTAAATTAAAGCTGCAAGCAGCAATGACGGGCCCAAGCCGGTGGCACCGCCACCCTGGTGGCATCAGCTTAACTGTGCACGGCAGGCAATAGGCATTTAAAATGGGAAAACATAAAAGGACTATATCAAAGTCATATGAATTCACCACATTAACTGCAGCGTGTCTAAATTTTATGGAAGTTTATTATAAACAGCCACTTTTATAAAATCATGTGAAATTTACTTTAACAAATTTGAATTATATCAGTAAATAATTAATTTAAAGACATATGTGTCATACGTGATCTTTGCAAACACAGCACATGACCTTCTGTAAAGCCCATGTATAGAAAACTCTGTCCTGAGTACTGTCTGAATGAGTACATGAAATCACAGATGTCAGGTGATAAGATTTGTAACTTAAATGTCATTTAGACAATTAGCCCTGTCTGAACGCGAATAGTGATATACTGTCATAGTTTAATTTCAAAGGTGAAGTTATCATTTGCTGCAATATGATTTTAAATCTGTTAAATGTAAAATAACTATAATCAAAGTAATCTGAATATGCCACATTTACTGCAGCAAATATAATCGTTGTGCCTCATCGATGAGATCATTTAAATTTAGATTAATTTAATGTCATAGGATGTCATAGGTCACTTTGCAATGAGTGCAGAATTATCTTTTGCAGCTTACATTTTTTAAAGTTAAGAGAACAATATATATACCAAGTTTGGTGACTGTAGGTAAAACTAACCCAACAACTTTTGACAAAAGGTGGCGCTATAGAGCCCCTCATCCCTGCCCGCTGAGGCTTTGGCCATGTCTACTGACTGAAATCTCTGATGTGTGTGTCGAGTTTCATGCAATTTCAAGCATGCTGAGTCTCAAAAACACCCCAAAACATTATTAAACTTTGACACATTGCCATGGCAACAGTATTTAAAATATCAGGAATCCATTCATATGTCTATATCTGCCATGTTTTGACATTATACTGATGAAGTTTGAAGTAAATCGGGTGAAAAAAAGATGGTGATTCAAAGCATTTTAGAAAGTGACACTTCCTGCTGCCAGTTGGTGGCGCTATAACTTTGCCTGAATATTGGCATGTAGATGTCTTCAGGCCAGGACTCTTATCAAACATGTGAAGTTTGGGGCAGATCGGATATTGTATGTCCGAGTTACAACAACTTCCTGTTTCATGGCGAAGCATCAAACTTTGTGAGGTCGCCACGGACACGCCCTCTAGGGAAAACTCAAGATCTTCGCAATGTAACATCGCTAAGGCCTTTAGATTAGACAGTGCAATTATTATGTTGATCTGATTAAATCTCTAGGAGGAGTTTGTTAAAGTACAACGTCTGACAATGGCAAAAACTGCAACAATTTAGCAAAGAAGATTCTAAATATCTCACTTCCTGCTGGGTTTTCAGATTTGGTATCCAGGGACTTTTTGTAGGCTGTTAAATGCGTCTACCGAATGTTCATACACGTACATGAAACGTAGCGTGAATGACGCTTAATTGAAATGTTGTAGGTGGCGCTATCAAACCATTTTGCCACGCCTAATTCTGAAACCCATATCAGACGTAAATGTTCACCACTTCTGATGCGTGTCCAAAGACTCATGAGTTTGAGCGTATTTAGGCCCTCAAAAATGCGATTAATTTGGGAGAAGAAGAATGATGGGCTGAGCAATTACAATAGGGTCCTCACACCTCAGGCCCTAAATATCTGACTTCCTGTTGGTCGGCGCTAATGACTGTAAATTAGAAAGTTGTCCAGCTCAAACAGAATAATATATATACCGAGTTTGGTGACTGTAGATAAAACTAACACTTGTCAAAAGATGGCGCTACTGAGCCCCTACACAACGCCCGTTTTTAAGTCTTTGCCCATATCTACTGGACAGCATGTCTGATGTGTGTGTCGAGTTTCATGTAATTTGAAGCATTGTAAGAGTCTCAAAAGCATCGAAAAAGAATATTATAGTTTGATGTGCCATGGCAAAAATATTTACAATATCAAGAAGTGCTTACCAGGTTTACATCTGCTATGTTTTGACATCATACTGATGAAGTTTGAAGTAAATCAGGTAAAAAATAAGATGATGATTTCAAAGCATTTTGAAAATGACACTTCCTGCTGCCAGTTGGTGGCGCTACAACTTTGACTCACAATAGTTACATCCATGTAACCGGCCTCTTACAACGGACACACAGCTGAAGTTTCATCAAAATGAATCAATGTATGCAGAATTTATAAAACACTTCCTGTTTCCCTTTTCTCGCCATAAATTTGTCTCCTCGCCACGGCCAAACATATCAAAAATCTGCTCGCAATTTAGCACCCCAATGTCTTGACTTCATGCTGACCGAGTTTGGCACTGATCGGGTGAATGGCCTAGGAGGAGTATATCAAATTCCAGAACATGCATTTTCTGAACAACCCATAATAGCTGCCTTCCTGTTGGGCTGACGTATAACTTAGAGCACAAAAGTTGTTTGGCCCGATGAGATCTATATGTGTACCGAGTTTCATACATGTACGTGCAAGTGTTTGATATATGGACTGAGTTTTCAGACCCCACTTAAGGGGAAGCTGTCGAGCCCCCCTGCCATGCCCGAGTACCAGCTTTGATCCAGCCTTGATGGCCGCAGATTCCGATGTGTGTGCAAAGTTTTGAGAGTTTTTGAGTATGGTAAGGGCCCCAAAAGTGCCAGAGAAGTCGAAAAAATAACAGTAATCCTTAGAAGAACAATAGGGCCTTCGCCCTTTTAGGGCTTGGGCCCTAATTACTGTTATCTTGTCCATGAAGTGCAATGGACATTCACAAGTTCTAATGGGGAGATCTAGATGATACCGAGTGTCAAGGTGGATGTTAGTGTGTCTTAAGATCAAAGCATGAGGCTTTGCTAATGTTGTCTGGCACATGTAAACAATTTATGGAAAAACTGAAGGAAGTGTCTGCCCATAAACCATGTGTCAAGATGGGCCTTGGGCAACGTGTCTCCCAAGTACACATTCCTAAACTCAATGCATATTTCCCCATTTGCTCATATCGCTAAACCCCCAATCCATTAAACCACAACACACAAACACACACATACACACACACACCCTCCAGGCAAAGGTTGATTGTTGGCACATCAAAGCTACATGGATGCAACAGGATTTTGGGAGTGTAGAGATAATGCAAAGAGAATTTTGAGCCATATACACGGGGTGTTTCATGATGCCTGATTAGAGATCGACCGGTATGGGTTTTTCTATTAGCCGATGCCGATTTTTACAGGTCAGGGTCAGCCGATGGCCAATATGTGCAGCCGATTTTTTAGGGCTGAGATCTTGAAGTTTTCACCTTAATTTGCATGCTAAAATGTCACTAATAAGTGGATGCACAACATTTCTAAACGTAACTTCATTTATTGAACACTGACTTGAACTGTATCTCGAACCTTAATTTTGTGAACTGCACGGTATTAAAATAAAATATTTAGTTTTATTTAGTTTTATTTTATTAAAATATTTTATTCCAAAGTTAACCAAACAAATCAATAAACTGACCAAGTATTAATGATAAACATGGCCATAAATTCCTTTCCCATTCTATGAAATGCATCTATACACTGTAACTAATTTGCATAGTAATGTGTTTTTAGAACAATGTGTAATGTAAAAAGACAATATTAAAATAAAAAGGAATATTTTCATAAGAATATCCAGAAAAAACTGTTTTTGTTTTTTGCATTCATTTTTTAGACTGTATAGCCTCGAGTTTCACGAACCTGCATTAACTCGGCACTGAATAAAAACTCGGACCACGTTCAAGAAATCTGGCTACATTACTCACCGCTGCAAACACAAGTTGTTAATATTTGGCACTCTCCAGAGTGCAAACACAAATGTGCAAATCTGCCCAATCTGTTTCGCCAGTATATTATTACAGTATCAACTGAGAGTGCTTTTGCTTGCATTTGAGGGTGCTTCCGCCTTGTTTATACTTTCCGCGAGCCTCCGCTGACAGCGCGCGCGCCTCCGATCACTGTGCTCAACGCGCATGACCACCCACTCCGCGCACCCTCGTTCGTGCGGATGCGTCAAGTATAAATAAGGCTAGCCTGTCATACACTGTTCTGGGCTGCTCCATGAGTGAGGACAGCTCTGTGTCTCCGAGCACGGTCAGTGCTGTCTGTGAGCGGGGCCGGGTAACCCTCACCCGCAGTCACGCTGCAGTGTTGGTGAGAGCTGCTGCTTTCTCCACCCCACACACAGAGTGAAATTCTCCGACTCCGATACAGGAAAAATAAAACATAACTTATAACATTGGGGCTAATATGTTAGCAAGCAAGCTGCTGATAGTTTTCGACTACATTCCTTAAAGTTAACTGCAACTGCACCAATAACACGGGTCTGCCCGCGGACGTGCCTGACTTTAAATCGGCGCTACTAAACACGGATATCGGCTGATGCCGATATATTAAAAAAATGACAAATATCGGCCCGATATATCGGTCGACCTCTATACCTGATGCATCTTAGTTTCCTCCACAAATATTTATATGTAGATACTTCATTTGACTGTTCCAAAGGTCATCACTCTCACTAATAAAATAATGAATTTTCATTGAAATTGCTACATTTAAATTTTAATGGGAAAAGACTGAAAAATACCATGGTAAAAACTGTTAATTGGTTAACGGCAAGTTCCCTTACTCTGTATGGCGAAATACTTTCTAATACAAACCTGATTCCAAAAAAGTTGGGACACTGTACAAATTGTGAATAAAAAATGAATGCAATAATTTACAAACCTCATAAACTTATATTTTATTCACAATAGAATATAGATAACATATCAAATGTTGAAAGTGAGACATTTTGAAATGTCATGCCAAATATTGGCTCATTTTGGATTTCATGAGAGCTACACATTCCAAAAAAGTTGGGACAGGTAGCAATAAGAGGCCGGAAAAGTTAAATGTACTGTTAAATGTACAACAGTGTTTTTTCACTGTTTCTTCTTATCTGATATGTGCATTGGGGTTTTATATTACATCATATTATGTAATGTTACAAGAGTATTAATATTACATATTAAGTGTATAAATAAATTGTACACAGACACGTTAACCTTAAATTAAAGTCTAACCAAATTATCTTCTAAAGTTTATTACAGATATAAATATTTATACATGTGAATAACTAGGTTGCAGATGCAGTGTCAACTTGCTCTCAAAACCAGCTTTGATCGCTGCTACCATGGTAACAACAAATAGACATGGTTCCCTCACTTCTCCATCCTGTCATCAACGACATGTCAATCGACATAAAAGAGTGGTGTGACCCGTGCACCTTCAGTGTTTGACTGGGAATCTATCACAGTCTGACAAGCAACAATTGTATAAGAGCATAAAACAGCACAGTGTGCACATGCAAGGACGAAAGGAAACAAGGATGCACAATTAAAGAAATGAGAAGCATCCATGAATACAAAACACTTCCTTTATCTGACTTACCTTCTCATTTGGGTCATTTACTGTAGAGTATCGGCAGATTATAACACCGCACCTCTGCTTAAGACAGACATGCTAAAAGACAGAGAGACGTGCTGTCAGCAATGAATGGAACAGTTTATTCCAGAGATGCCCAAACCTTTGATTAGTCATGTCACACCATATCACAAAAAAAACCCAACATGCCACTGAAGCATATCTTCATTTCTCATTTTGTTTTAAAAATGTGTTAAATCAATACAGATATATAAAATCAACAAGTCAATACAAGTGAATTTGATTATAATACCAGTCAAAAAGTTATTTTGAACTATTTTTCTCTTATATGCTCATCAAGCCTGCATTTATTTGATCAAAAATACAGAAAAAAACATTAGTATTAACATCATTAACTAATATTAACACAATTTAAAATAATTGTTTTCTATTTTAATATACTTTAAAATATAATTTATTTTTGTGATGCAAAGCTGAATTTTCAGCATCATTACTCCAGTCGCCAGTGTCACATGATCCTTCTAATATGCTGATATTATGAATAATATTCTTTATTATCAATGTTGGAAATAGTTGTGCAGCTTTTTTATAACCTGTGATCATTTTTTCAAGATTCTTTGATGAATAAAAAGTTTAAAAAGAACAGCATTTATTTAAAATAGAAATCTTTGGTAACAATATACACTACCGTTCAAAGGTTTGGGGTTAGTATTCTTTTATTTTATTTTATTTTTATTCAGCAAGGATGTGTTAAATTGATAAAAAGTGATAGTAAAGATTTATATTGTTAGAAAAGGTTTCTATTTTAAATAAATGCTATTCTTTTTAACTTTTTATTCATCAAAGAATCCTGAAAAAAGGATGTCAGGTTCCAAAACAAAATATTAAGCAGCACAACTGTTTCCAAAACTGATAATAACGGAGTATCAATTACAATTAAATCTTCTTTCTTTTTTTTTTTTTTTTTTTACATTTTATATTGCATTATGATATAGTTGGATATAATACAGCATTTACTTTCAGTCCTCAGTCATGTTTGATTTTTAGCCCTTCATAGAAAAAGGTTTAGGCACCTCTGGTTTGTAGAAGTTCATTAATAACAAGTGCATAAATGTTTTATGACTTAAAAAAAAAATTGTTTGACTGCTAACTCTATGTTTTCAGTGACAAATAATATTTTAGTCAAATGACATGTTTGTTGCAAAGAAGTGCTTAAATGCCCAGTTTCCCTATACATTAGACAAAGACGAATCAGCGACAACACATTTTGACATTGACATGAGTTCACTGTCATCAGTGATAAAGACATGTGGTCGTTTCTCTCTGCAACGACAATAACGAAGTACACACCATGTTCTTATAAAGAGAAAGTGATGTTTCATAAATAAAACTTTTCAGTTAACAGTCAATGAAACGGACAGTGTGTTGTGAGTCGAGTCGAGTCAAGTCGAGACAATATTCTTGCTGATTTCTAAGACAAGGAAGGGCGCTTAGTCAGATAACGTTGCCATGCTTTATACATAATTCTGACAAATCATCAGATTCGTTATGAGTTGTTGTCCGATACGCAGCGATTTCAGATAACAAACGCTCACCTTAACAGCATGCAAAACTCTTTGAAAGCCTGCAGCGCTTCTGTAAGCCGCCATGATAGTCGGAGCTGCTGAGAGCAGAGCGGCGCGCTCTTACGACGTAACAGACAGGATTTGGGGGTGTTTGCCCTCTCGACCAATCAGATGTGTTCAGATGTGTCAGAAACAGAAATGTGTTCCGAGGAGGGGGTGAGACCATATGGGTGAGACAACATTTGGAAGTACGACAGGTTGCTGATGAAAACCGTGACCTTGGAGGCTATTCTAATGTATTATATTGTATCAGCACGGATCGCTAAAGTATGACTATGTATTAATGACAGTTAATATTTCATAGTGCATGTCAATTATTATTATTATTTTTTTTGTGGTTGTTGTTTGGATTGTTTTAAATTTATGTCAATTTTTTATTTAAAAGAAAGAAAAAAAAAAGAAAAGGGGAAAAAAAATTATCCAATAGGCAGCTACAATTATCCGTACCGATTAGGCTATTTCCTTGTTTTGTAGCCTATTGAGACACTTCCCTGAAAGTAGCCTAGCTACATCTAGAAAACTTACGAGGATGGTGAAAATAAACTATTTTCCATTCTATATATGCATCTGCATTTATATGTCACAGTCAGATATGTATTTATTCTTAATTCTATGACGCTAGCTATATTTTTAATTGTAAATTTAAACGTGCAGGCAATCATGCAGCTCCCTGTAACGTTCTAGTTTATTGGTTTCAATGGCCTATTTATGATTGTAATGAGGAAAATGAATAGCCTAATAATTACTATTAGGATAAATATAATGAATAAAATGTAATTTACAGCAAGGAGAAAACTTTCAGAATTTTTTGTGCCCGTGATGTCTAACATGATGTAGGCCTAAACACAAAATGTGATAGCCTATGTATGTTTACAGATGTCTATTGCACTGTGTAGTCATTATTATATTTATATTATTGTCAAATGTGTCTTTAAGTGTGCTATGCTCTCTTGTAAGATGTTGTTTTGCACTATGGTGCCAGTGGGGAGAGAAATGACAATAAAACTGCTTGAACTTGAACTGGACTGTTATTAAAATTTTAAATAAACGAATGAGGCTTATTGTTTTTGTTTTTTTGGTTTCATTTTATTGCCTTTATATATTTTCCTTCATTTTACCGTTTGGCATTTGTTATCACAAGAATTTACATCTTAAAACTGAATAACAATATACAAACACTTTAAAGGTAACAATTCTGTACACAATTTATTTGATGAGTTTTTCATAAATATTTGTACTATTTTATCAAGTATAACCATAATTTAAGAACAAGAGGCTTTTCTCAAAATGACTCTAACTCGAATGATTTCCAGACATATGTAACATGCATGGAAATAATTCTTACAATAAAATACATTCACAAATTGTATCCGTTTTAACTCACTACATTTGACTTCGGCACTTATAGGATCCCCGTTATGGTTAGACAATCATGTAACGTCAAATAGCTCAATACATGACAGGAATATTGTATTCAAACATGGTAACTTGACACGACCTTACTGTAAAACAATTGACCTTATAGTAAAAAAAAATAATAATACATCCATCCTTCGTCTTTTGCAAACAAATCACCGAGTATTCTTCATATAAAACAGCCTTCATTTTAGTCACATAATAGCCTACTTGTTGTCGGCTTATTTTAAGTCACAGTGCAACACTGAATCTTAGACATGCTGAGAACATAAACCCTCATTTAGGCTACTATTTACAAATAATGTTTTCTTTTATATGTCGTTTTGGTCCTTAAACGTACCACTCGCTAAAATTAGACGTTAAGCCGCTGTGCCCGCTGCTGTTGAGCGCAGCTGAGTCGGGCGACATGGTGCTGTGCGTCTCCGAGCATGGAGAGATCAAACTGGAGGGAGTGGAGGACTCGTACCCGGAGCTTCCAATAGGAGAGGAGTCGACCACCGGACTTTGATCCTCGTGAACCTACAAAAAGCATCAAACAATCAGTTAATTCTGTCTAAACTCTGATAAGCAAGGCAATGGATTGGTGAACAGAGAATACAGCTGGCAGACGGATTCAATTCTCACCTTCATGTGTTTCCTTAAAGAGCTGGGATGCGTGTAGGACTTGTCGCACAGTTTGCACAGATATGGCTTGTCAGACGTGTGAACGTGCATGTGCTTCTTCCGGTCACTGCTGTTGGCGAAACGTCTGTCGCAGCCGTCGAATTCACACAGGAACGGTTTTTCCCCTGTAAGACACGAGTTTTTCATTTTGTTTAGATAAGTTGCACCACCTTGGTTAAAACGACAGCACACAGAATCAATGAATGCTACTTCAACTACTCTCTGAAAAAGTAGGCTGAGTTTGATGCTGCAACACCTCATACACATTTACGCATTCGAATTACACAGCAGTGCGCACTTACAAAAGCAGCAGCCTTAAATGATAAAACACCACTCTGTGATTTCTGATGCTTAACGTGTCGACTGCTGACATCAGTATGCGTAACAAACGCAGACAAAGTGTTGTCTTTGCTATATTAGCCTACTGAAGAAGAGCAAGGTCAAGTATCCTAACATTTAGTAGCTTATTCAGCAATACAACTGACTGAAATGTCCGTTGAAACGAAATGTAAACATTTCAAACACCGCATGCTAAAATCAAAAGTAATATTTAAAAGAGCTTTAATAAATAATCACCTGTGTGCGTCCGTTTGTGTATTTTCAAATTCTCCGAACGCGCGAACACCTTGCCACATCCCGGGAAGGGGCACGCGAAGGGTTTCTCTCCCGTGTGCACTCGGATGTGATTCACCAGTTTGTATTTTGCCTTGAACGGCTTGCTCTCCCGTGGGCAGTCCTCCCAAAAGCAGATGTGGTTACACTGCTCGGGACCGCCGACATGCTCCGTGGACACATGCGTGACCAGCTCGTGCATAGTGCTGAAAGTTTTGCTGCATTTTTTTGGGTCACCAAGCTGCTCCGGGTCGATCCATTTACAAATGAGCTCTTGTTTGATGCACTGTTGTCGCATGTAGCGGAAGAAAGCGCCGGGATGGTGCGCCATGTTCATACTCATATTTAGGCCGTACTGACTGTAAGGATCGGCCCGCGCATTGGGCACTTGGTGGTACTGCTCTGTTCGCCCGAAAACCTCACCGGGTAATCCAAGGCGTCCGTTCAGAATGTTTGGAGAGCCGTGATGGGACCCGTGCTGCTCATGAATTCCAGGGAAAAGTAGGTGACCCTGACCTTCTGGGTGAGAGTGATGGAGAGGCCCTGCTGTGGAGCTGAAGATGGGGTGTTGTCCGCTGGCCGGAGTCGAATCCCCAAAGCCTCGGCTGCGCAAGAGGAACTCTCTAGTGGAGTTGAAAGTGGAGCTGGCGTACGAGGCAGCGTGGGCCGCCGCATGCGCTCCAAGAGCGGCCGCGGAATAGCTGGTTGCTTGGGGCGCAAAAGCTGCGCTCTGGCCCGGGGACAAATCGGGGTGGTTCAGTTTGAACGCGCCCATGTGCGCCGATTCCATGAAAGTCATATCTCTGTCCTGCGTCTCGCTCACAGCCGAATGATGCCTTGTGAACGTGCCAACTCCTAAGCCAGATATCTGGTGGCCGGCGTCCAGTAACATCACCACGATTTTTGATTAAAGGATGCGTAAAGAGGCTACACCCGCGTTAAAAAGAAAGAGGGGGAAAAAAAAGAGAGAGAAAGAAAGTAGGCTATGAACAAGCTGAGTGTCTGTTACTTGCCCGTAATAAGGTTAATTAAAACTCATTCCACGTGATGAAGTTAGAGTGAAATGAAATAAATAATTCTGATACGATGGAAAAGCCCTAAACATTTACAAAATGTGTACATCGGTACAATCAGTGCGCCAAAGTGGAACTAGTAGAGGTTGCGCAGGTTCTCTATGCGTCGTGTATCCAAATGAGTGTTTTTGCGCTCCTGACTGCGCTTATCTCTGGGGTCTCTCCAGGGCACCCCACGCCCCCTCACGACAGTAACCCCGTTTCCCAAATCTAAGAATCTCATTGGTCTGTGTAACTCCCAAATCCTGTTCACTCGACCAATCATACGTTTACTCACCGTGAGTAATCAGGGCTGACGGTTCTTGGTGCTCCGCCCAGTTTTATGCGTTTACGAGAGAAGAGTCTGCGCTTGATGTGAATCAATGAAATACAAAACACCGAAGAGCAATACTATTTTATGTCGACACTTCACAGTCAGTAACTGTGTTAAACACATTGGTTTAGTAAGTTATACCTAACGTAAATTTGCAGGTCTCCCTTGTTTAGGCTAGCACACTTCTGTCAAAAATCTTGACTAAAATAATTCCCTAAATCGCTCACTTTTCTACACAACTGTATGAAACGATTTTATTTGTGAGTTTTAAAGGAGAATTTTAAACTAGTGCCTCAGGTAAATGTGGTTTTAATGTTTGTGTCGTGGGTGCATGTGTTTGGAGTGCGCGCCATTGCGTTATGGAGAACTGCGCCATGTCAGTGCTGATCTCGGTTTTTGTATTTTGATCGATAATCACCATAATGCACAACTGCATAATACGAGAGATTTTTCCTGATTTAAAGGTTTATCATTATAAAAAAGAATCTAGCAAAAACGTCTCGACCATTTCAGTAAAGACTGATGTGCAGTTTAATTTGTAGGCTACATTTTTTTTTTTTTTTTTTTTTTTGCAGTGAATAAACAGATATTTTAAAATCAGCAGTGTGAAAATAGATTATTAATTATGTAGGCCTACTATTTTTATGATAGGCTAGTAGCCTAACACTTATTTCAAATCGCGTAATTATTTGTATTCATTCGAATTCGGCGCAGTGTCAATAAGAACTCGATGTATATTTGATTCTCGATGATAAACTAGCCTTTTAAGCTTTTAAGCGCTAGTCGCATCATCTCTGACAGAATCTAGTCCAAAGTTAATAGGTAAACACACGCTCTTTCTTTCCAGCGTCCCCGAAAACCAACACTTTTGTCTTTAGCTTATTTGGACAGGGGCTCAAGCCTTAAGTCTCAGAATGAACAGTCAAAGAGAAGGAAGAGGGAGGACATGAGAGCGTTGTAAAGAGGTAAGTCACCGGCTTTGAACTGAAACTTATTATGGGGACGGATACCGCTCGGGTTGTCCTGACAACGGCGGTGAGATGGGAAGTCTCTCCATTGTGGATGGAGTTGCTCCTCTTCAGAGGACATCTAACCTTTAGACGCATATTTACGCGGCGAGACTTGAATTGGTGATATACACAGACGAAGAGACGCCGCTATGCCATGAGTATAAAATCAACAGTGTCAAGAGGTTAAAATGGAACAACTGACCCTTTTCACCCTTTCTGAAGAGCACAGAACAACTTCATGCATATTCCAAAAACATTCACTCCAGTAACTACAATATCTGGGGCTCGCAGTCACATAATAAAAAATACATTCCGAATTTAAAAATGTTTATTTTGCTCGTATCATTCCTCTAGACTTGAATTTTATTGGGGAAAAGGCAATAATTACAGTTCCTGTGTTTGTCATGCAGTGGACGCCCTTAATATAAAGTTGAAATGTCAGCCAACAAATGGTCTTAACAACTGACCTGTAAATGAATTCGAAATAGATTCATTAAATCAATTACCTTGAGCACGTCATATCTTTTGCCCTGTGATTCTGAGAACCGTTTTGAACATTTTTCGAACTTTTCAAAAGGTAGGCTACACAATTTTTTTTTTTTTTTTTTTTTTTTTTTTTTTTATAATTTGGCTTATTTCACAATTTTTTCAGATGACATGTATTGAAGCAGAAGTTTAATTAAAACACCTTTCTTGTCATTATTTTAAAAATAAATCATACTATAAAAGCGACAGTGACATTACTTTTTTTTCCTTTTTTTAACAAAATGTTCCTTGTTTTAAAAACGTTTTAAATTTAGATTATTTATCAAATAATTGGGTAATAACAAGTTGTTTTAAAAAGAAATCTCATAAGAAAAGACTTTTAGGTTTGAATTGATCTTTATTATTGGAGGTTTCTGCTTAACTCCGCTACTCAAACTTAAATCAAATCTGTTTATGTAATGTGAAATATTTCAAAGATGTGATTTAGTTCAACTATTCTGTGTATATTTAGCTACATTTAGTTCATTTTTACCTATTGTTGGCTCAATTGTGAAATGAAAAAGAGTGACGCGAAGGTCTGTAAACATTTAAACTGCATATCTGAGAATATAATATAATTGTATATTTAAAAATTCAATTAGCTTTATAACTTCATCAATATCCTATATTTCTATTGCATATGAATAAAGAATTATTTAGAGATTTATAAATTAAAAGACAGGATAAAACTTTTTATGTAAAAAAAACAAAACCAAAACCAAAAAAAAAAAAAAAAAAAACGCATTTTCACCGAATATGTCTGGAACAAGTTTTGGGACAATGATCAATTTACCAAATGAATTCTGGAACAGGTGGTTGCTATTTCCCACATCCTGGATGGAAGGATATCAGGTTTATGAGCATGGCTGGTCACAAGTTCATTTAGAACCTAGAATCATTTTTATTTATTCATAAAGGCTATCTGTGTATGGTAATGATCCCCGGACCTGTTGGTGTCTCTGACAATCACTTTGTGTGTGTGTGTGTGTGTGTGTGTGTGTGTGTACGACTTCCTGATATTGAATAAGAGGCGCAAAGTGTCCCATTAAGCAATTTGTAAAATGTGTGAACAAACACAAACATGCATACACATTTGCAAAGCTCTGAGTGCACAATTACTAGATACAGTCAGTGTGTGTGTGTGTGTGTGTGTATAAATGACTAGTATGTTCATACAACACAGATGCACTAATGAGCCGAATCACCCATATGCTGTTTAACTGTCCCTATGCTGTTTCTCTGTCTTTCTCTCTGTCAACCTCTCTCTCTCTCTCTCTCTCTCTCTCTCTCTCTCTCTCTCTCTCTCTCTCTCTCTCTCTCTCTCTCTCTCTCTCTCTCTCTCTCTCTCTCTCTCTCTCTCTCTCTGTCTCTCTCTCTCGGGTAGTCCACAGATGCACAGATGATTTTCATACTATACAAACTGTATCCCCTAACTATAAACCCCTGACCATACCCATCACAGAAAACATTTATTTTCTAGATAAAATAAATAAATAAAAATAACATAAACATAATTTAGTATGATTTATATGCTATTTCCAAAAATTATTTTCCACAAAAGGTCCAAAAATGTCCCCACAAGGACAAGGATTTCGGATATTGCCATCCCATCCGTGTGGATAAAATCAATAGGGCTCTAAAGTTCTGAAATTCTGCCCCCTTATACATTCATAAGTGACAGAAAACAAACCAGCTATAATCAGAAAAGCAACAGACTTGAGTGTAAAAACAAGCAACCCTTTCCCTCGACTGATTTGTCATTGCTGGAGTCTGTGGCAGATCTTACATTCTTACAGTCTGCTTTGCTGCTGGTATCAGACTCATATCATGCGTAACAAAAACCCCACAGAAAAAAACCCTGCATATTTGCCTAAACATTGGCTTGAGACTGGTCAATCAAAAATATCTCCATCTGAAATTTGAGGTGGTTTGGGTGGCCAAAAAGAAAAATTATGGCATGAAGGTGGGTATATAATCGGACTCTTACATCTGGCAAATTTGCATAAATAGGCCACCACCATAAAAAGTTTTTCATCATCATAGTTCACCTCTTTTCTCTTTCTCTGTCCCTTTTTCTCAAAGACACACATGCACACACACTTTTTGAGGTTCAAACCCCAAAAGCCTCTACGAGCATTTGAAGTTGCTACTCCCCAGGAATAATGCTGCTATGGCAACCATATATATAGAAAGGGTAGTTTGGAGGGCTTAGCATAATATCTGCACTGACAGACAGGATGGAACAGAACCACTGCAGGGAGAAACAAGGAACCGTGTTTGGTCCTATTGAAAACAGTAGCAGCAGGCGCCAGCGCCTCGTCCCACCTGCATTTCTCAGGAGTGAGACTTTGAGTACTTATTTTAATGACATGTATTAATTAAACATAAAGCGTTAAAATGTCAACTAAATACAGCAAAATAATACACTAAAAAATAAAGGTTCCAAAAGGGGGTTTCTGCAGCAACACCATACAAGAACCATTTTAGCTTCCATAAATAACCTTTCAGTCAACATTTCTTAGAAGAACATTTTTTTTTTTTTTTTTACTATAAAGAACTTTTTGCATGATGGAAATTTTCCATGGATTTTGTTCATGGAACCAGCAATGCAAATAACCTTTTTATAGAGTGTATCAGAATGTATTTATTAAAGCTCTTGTCTAATTAAATGAATGTTAAATAAATGACATCACATAAATACTCATGAACCAAATAACACTCAAGAAATACTTTAAAATGAGTTACATTATGATCAAAAAGTCTTTTTGATCACCAAGGTTGTATTTATTCAAAAATACAGTAAAAGAATATTGTTATATATTAATATTATATAGTAATATTCTATTTTAATGGATTTAATAATATCTATTTTCTATTTTAATGTTTTTAAAACAATTTATTCCTGTGATCATAGCTGAATTTTCAGACGCCATTACTCTAGTCTCATGCTGATTTGATGCCTAAGAAACATTTATTATTATTATCAGTTGTACTGCTTAATATTTTGTGGAAACCATGATACTTTTCAAAATTGCATCATTTAATTTAAATTATTTGAAATAGATCTTAGACATTACAAATGTCTTTACTGTCTTTTGATCAATTTAATGCATCATTGCTGAATAAAACATACTTTCTCTAAAATCTTACAAATTATAAACTTTTGAATGGTAGTGTAAAAACAACACTATTGTCAATAAAACCGGCAAATGCCTAAAATGGAAACTATATACATTTTTTATGTCCCAGTGAATGCTGGGAAGCAAGCAAAATCTTTTTTTTTTTTTTCTTTAAAAAATACAAACACACACACACACACACACACACAAAAACATTAATCCAACTCACCTGCTGTGTCAGTATCATATCTGAGTAAAGAGACAGAAATGCATTATTTGTGTAGTAAGTGCATACAGTTCTTAGCTGTTAGAACTTCAGAATAGTGAGGGGGTCATTTTTACACTTAAAATCCTAAAAGCAGCAAAAACACTGTTTATAATATAAAGTGTAAAGGCTGTAACATTTAATTTCCTTCCAGAAAAACACTTCTGCCTGAATCATCATATTGCTGTGTGTCAATTATGTGTCAGACATGCTCATCTGACCATATAACCCTTCATAACACTGACCAAAGGTATGGGACCAGCTTCAATTAAACCTCTCTGCTGGAGAGAGAGGCACACAGGCGGAAGGGGGCAGATTAAATGTCTCTATAGAGCTGAGGAGATCATTTCACCATGGGGGGACATCAGAAAGAGATTATGATGATGATGGAGGGAATTTGGTACTAGAAAATGACATCTAAATCAACTTGCATTAAATCAACATTACGGTCCAATGGTTGAGCTGGGAAATGTAATTATGTAGCCTATTTTCCAAGAATGTACATTTATTATTACGAGGTTATAACATCTATCTAATATGTCATAGTTTATAACTATTTTGCTTATGTTTATTTGAATATCTACTATAATATCTACCAACACATCTACATTGATATGAGTGCAGTATCTGTGTGAAAAGATTGAACGATTCGGTTACATTGATTCACACAAGAATAATTAATATGCTGAACGTCACATGAATCCACTTGACAGAGAACGTGTTAGTGGCAGCATGAATTGATGACAATATATGGACTTTTAAGGTTATCAGCTAACCTAGAAAACAATACCTGACAACTAACATTATCTTTAGGTATCTTTAGTAAAACGGCTCTTTTAAGCACATACAAGACTTGAACCAGAAGTGATGCGCCCTGTTTTACAGAATATGGCAGTTTGTTGCACATAACCCCCATTCACAATGACATTATCTCCAGTGTGTGAAAGCAATAGATCCTGTAGCCTCTTAATTTTATCACCTGTTGCTAAATGACCAGGTCACACAGCTCTCAGCAAGATATCTATGATAGAACCCCCGTCGTCCGAGTTTCAGCCAAAAAAAGGGGGGGACAGTGGAACCGATGATCGGGCCGAAGAAGCTCTGAAGAGGCTAAAGGTCAGGGAACAATGCCTATAGAGAGAAGGGTTACCAAGATGGACGACACATGGCCTTAGGCGATCCACATCGGAGGAGGATCTCACCCGCCGGGCATCTGTGGACAACAGGTGATGGAGGACAATACAATAGTGTTTCATAGGCTTTAGTTCAGCATTATCTTCACATAACCGCAAGTTAACACACATCGATGCTGGAGCCACAGGCAAAGAGGACACTAATGGAGTCTCTAGCTGTGAAGATTGTTTCAGGTCATAAATGCCCATTTCTTTCCAGGTTATTATGGGTTCACACAGTGGAAGCTATATGATATGGTTATTTTAAACGTCTGGTTCACTGCAAGGGAATGGCATGACAATTGCTTCTGAAAACTACAAGCTTCATTGCTGTTTTCCATTAGAACGGGGAGATAAAAAAAACAAAAAAACAAAACAAAAACAAAAGAGTTGGTAGTGTAGTACATTCATTAGGCGTTTTAGCTTGAAGCATTTATGTATGAGAAATACAAACCCGATTCCAAAAAAGTTGGGACACTGTACAAATTGTGAATAAATACAGAATGCAATGATGTGGAAGTTTCAAATTTCAATATTTTATTCAGAATACAACACAGATGACATATCAAATGTTTAAACTGAGAAAATGTATCATTTTAAGGGAAAAATAAGTTGATTTTAAATTTCATGGCATCAACACATCTCAAAAAAGTTGGGACAAGGCCATGTTTACCACTGTGTGTCACCCCCTCTTCTTTTTATAACAGTCTGCAAATGTCTGGGGACTGAGGAGACAAGTTGCTCAAGTTTAGGAATAGGAATGTTGTCCCATTCTTGTCTAATACAGGCTTCTAGTTGCTCAACTGTCTTAGGTCTTCTTTGTCGCATCTTCCTCTTTATGATGCGCCAAATGTTTTCTGTGGGTGAAAGATCTGGACTGCAGGCTGGCCATTTCAGTACCCGGATCCTTCTTCTACACAGCCATGATGTTGTAATTGATGCAGTATGTGGTCTGGCATTGTCATGTTGGAAAATGCAAGGTCTTCCCTGAAAGAGATGACTTCTGGATGGGAGCATATGTTGTTCTAGAACTTGGATATACCTTTCAGCATTGATGGTGCCTTTCCAGATGTGTAAGCTGCCCATGCCACACGCACTCATGCAACCCCATACCATCAGAGATGCAGGCTTCTGAACTGAGCGCTGAGAACAACTTGGGTTGTCCTTGTCCTCTTTAGTCCAGATGACATGGTGTCCCAGTTTTCCAAAAAGAACTTCAAATTTTGAGTCATCTGACCACAGAACAGTTTTCCACTTTGCCACAGTCCATTTTAAATGAGCCTTGGCCCAGAGAAAACGCCTGCGCTTCTGGATCATGTTTAGATATGGCTTCTTTTCTGACCTATAGAGTTTTAGCCGGCAACGGCGAATGGCACGGGGGATTGTGTGCACCGACAATGTTTTCTGGAAGTATTCCTGAGCCCATGTTGTGATTTCCATTACAGTAGCCTTCCTGTATGTGATGGAGTGCCGTCTAAGGGCCTGAAGATCACAGGCATCCAGTATGGTTTTCCAGCCTTGACCCTTACGCACAGAGATTGTTTCCAGATTCTCTGAATCTTTGGATGATATTATGCACTGTAGATGATGATAACTTCAAACTCTGCAATTTTTCTCTGAGAAACTCCTTTCTGATATTCCTCCACTATATTTCTCTGCAGCATTGGGGGAATTGGTGATCCTCTGCCCATCTTGACTTCTGAGAGACACTGCCACTCTGAGAGGCTCTTTTTATACCCAATCATGTTGCTAATTGACCTAATAAGTTGCAAATTGGTCCTCCAGCTGTTCCTTATATGTACATTTAACTTTTCAGGCCTCTTATTGCTACCTGTCCCAACTTTATTGGAATGTGTAGCTCTCATGAAATCCAAAATGAGCCAATATTTGGCATGACATTTCAAAATGTCTCACTTTCAACATTTGATATGTTATCTATATTCTATTGTGAATAAAATAATGTGACTTTTTTGGAATCAGGTATATATATATATATATATATATATATATATATATATATAGACAGGCAGAAACAGTGGTTTTAGCATAAACACTGTCTTAGGTCTATCAGGTTTTAAGTCCCACTGAGATTCTACTGATTTGCAGGGTTCCTCCACCACACTTAAATCAAAGCAGATAGTCATTGTTAGGTAGAAATTTTGACCATAAGCTCTCATTGGTTCATATTTTTGCATTATGGATGTAGCTTTATATATTTGATGAAGTACATAAAAAATGGTATGTGCAGTTAACAGACATAAAACACGTGAAAGGAAAATAATGGAACAAAACATTATAGATGCACCCATATTAAATTCGGAAAATACCAAGATAATAATAACTAGCCAATAATGAATACAATTCTATACTATTTTGTCTGAAGAAATTAATGAAACATGAAACTAAAATCAGGCTAAAACAGTGGTTCTCACTCCCAAATAAGCAACAGGATGACTTAAACATTTTAATTATATTAAAACATTTAAATTAAAATGCAATTTATTAAAATGCAAAAACATTTTCCCAGAATATAACTGTTATTTTACTGAAAAACATAGAAAATCTGAATCTTATACGATCACAAAAATAAATGTTTTCATTAATTTAATATATTAAAACTCCCAGTTTCTGTTAATAACAATAACAACAAAAATACCAGAGGAAATATCTTAGGCCCTTTGAAAATTGTGTTGTTTGGGCCAAAAGATTGAAAACCACTGGTTTAAAATGTACAAATTAATTTAGGGTCGCAACATTATAATATATGCAGGACCAAATCACTTTGAGATTGGCTAAAGATTACATTTAACAGCATTATTACATTATTTGTATTTTTAAAGATTTACTTCTAGTGAGTGCTAGATGATGGTAAACGGAAGCACACACACAAACTGGGAAATGAGCACACACAAATTAAATGCCCAATATCATCTGATACCAATCAATTAAAAACAGTCCAATACTGTGTATCGCTACAGAAGTTCATGGAATAATAGAATAGAATAGTATAGAATATAATAGAACAGAGCTTTATTTCCACAATCAATTAAACTTTGTGTTGAAAATAATCAGTAGAGAGTAGATAAACTACACTTAAGCTGGATTGTAAAATGAAGGATATGTGTCCTACAGCTCTTAAGAGGCTTTAAATGAAGTAGTTGATAGCTACTTCTCTTGAGGGTGTCAAGGATCCTCAGTGACTTCAATAGGGCCTAAATCCCATCATCCACGCTTCCAACCGCCCTCCAGCATCAATCAGCGTCAGACTTACTGGGACTCATTGCATAATTAACCCCAAAACAGAAAACAGATTAACTGTACATACTGACCCTATGACGTTCTTATTCTTATTTACACTTCAGTGGTGCCATTTCAGTCAACTCAAGTATCTGAATGGAAAACAAACCTCAAAACTACAAAATAATCTCAAAGGGCATGAAACAGGTCTTAGTGGAGTCATTAGACAGGATTAAGGCAGTGTAGTGTATGAAACAGGATAAAGTGGGATTAATTAACTTCAGGAGTCTAATCTGATCTCTTGGAAAGGCCACTTCTGCCTTTCTACACACAATCTGCACTTATTCAACACCATCAGTTGCTATAATGTGGTAGAGAACAGACGAATTCAGTCTAAATGTTTGTGTATGTGGTGAAACAAACATCCAAATCTAACAGATGTAATGAGTCAGTCCTCTTAACTAGTGAATAACCACCTACTGTATATCCATCCTTCTTCATAAATGAAGCGATTGAAAGCAAACGTGAGACAGGAGGGTCTGATCCGAGGGAGGACCTGTACAAGCACTGGGAGGGGTTTCGCAGGCTGGACGGGGTCATCTTTTCAAGACCTTGCGTTTTTATTGACTCCCGGCAAACCAAATAACCAGATTGCGCGATCCGTTATAGACACAGGGACATTGTGGGGCAAGTGAGGATTGGACACGGACACGCTGGCATTCCACGGCCCTATTGTGACCCGAATGAAAGAGGACAAAGAGACACCCCACTGATCAGAATCTGACGGGACGCCCCAAGAGACACAGGGCCACAACTGACCCTCTTTTCCAGGTGAAAAGGGGGTGAAAGAGTGAGAAAGAGAGGGAGGAAAATAAGAAAGACAGCAAGGGTTGAGGGGAAAAAAGGAGAAGGGGAGTGATGAACGTCTGCAGTGTGACGGAGGGACAAAGACTCCAGAAGACCCGTGACGGGAAAAAGAGAACGAGTGGTTGTAGTGGGCGGAGGAAAGAGAAAGAGAGAGATAAAAGAGAGAGACAGTGGACAAAAGTGTTTGGTGAGGCAAAAAAAGCAAAGACAATATATGCCAGTTGGTCATTTCCGACACAAGCATGGACAATATATAATCAGGACATATATATTTAGATGAAGTTATCCTAAAGACTGAATTGCAGACAAAATAGTGTAATATGACTTGACAAGCTGCTTGAAAACTAGAGATTTGATGCTTTGGTATACTGAAATGATTCGTTTTTAGTTAATGATCACAGAGCAGCACAAGCACATCTGATGAGTCAACCATAAAGGGAGTTAGTTCACCCAAAAATGAAATTTACTCACCCTCAAGCCATCCTAGATGTATATGACATTCTTCTTTCAGACGAATGCAATCGGAGTTGTATTAAAAAATGTCCTGTCTAATCCAAGCTTTATAGTGAATGGCAGGCCAAAATTTTAAGACCAAAAAAGTGCATCCATCCATTATAAACATACTCCACACGGCTCTGGGGGGTTAATAAAGGCCTTCTGAAGCGAAGCAATGCATTTGTGTAAGAAATATTTTGGTATTATTTCATATTTAACACCTTATAAAGTAAAATATCTAGCTTCTGCCAGACCTTTTTCCATATTCAATTTACGGTAAAAAGCATAACTGACATATGACTAGGACGCAGCGTAAGCGTTTTGGCTGCAAGAGGTGTTACACTTTCTTGATACGCTGAACGGCGTAACCTAGATATTTTAATTTATAGTTTTAAATATGGATATTTTTCTTCAGAAGGCCTTTATTAACCCCCCGGATCCATCAGGAATATGTTTATAACGGATGGATGCACTTTTTTGGTCTTAAAATTTTGGCCTGCCATTCACTATAAAGCTTGGATTAGACAGGACATTTTTTAATACAACTCCGATTGCATTCGTCTGAAAGAAGAATGTCATATACATCTAGGATGGCTTGAGGGTGAGTAAATTTCATTTCATTTTTGGGTGAATTATCCCTTTAAACAAATCATTTGTCATGGTTGAGTAGTGTTTCATTTATTTATCTATTCATGATGGATTTGTGGTCATAATAGTAGTCATAAATGAGAACATAAATTTAATCTCAGACTGAAAAAAACAACAACAAAAAAACAGTCTGAGATTAAACAGACTCCAGCAAATCACTTCATCAAAGCTGAGGTACCACAAAAAGAAAGAGTGGGAGAACAACATAAGGAGAGAAGGAGACAAAAGAGAGTGAATGAGAGAAAAAGAGAGAAAGTCTTGGTGTCACTGGGTGACCGGCATTCTTTGCATTTTATGACCTCATCAAAGCCTCCGCAGTGCTACAGAACCGTGACAAACTCCATTATTTAATTTGGATTGATTTTCTCAGGAAAACCTCAAAAAGCTGAAGGAAAAGACAAGCATGATCTCATTTAAATGCTCGTCATTTAAAAAATAATGAACATTATCGTTCAAAAGACTGGGGCCGGTAAGATTTTTTAATGTTTCTAAAAAAAAGTCTCTTATGCTCACCACGGCTGCATTTATTTGATCAAAAGATGACTATTTTGGCAGTTAGAAAGTGGAAAGCATCTCATCATGCATCATTTAAACTCTGCAAAGCCACTAGGGGGCGATATATAAATATGTGGAAACATTTCAGTTATGATATATGATAAAGTAAGACCAAAGTCTCAAATATTTCAGTGGTCAGACACACTGCAGTGTCCAATGAGAATAAATATGTACAATTAGTGCAGGAACCTTATGTAGAGATGTTAAGTTTACTTGCACCTTCTTGATTCTTGATGCTGTCTACGTTTGCAAGAAAAAGCCCACAAAGACTCTTTATCATGCTGAATGTGTTCATTAAACAAAAGAGGCTGGTGTTATTCACTCTTAAAGCCGACAACACAGCTGACTAACACTGAGCTGTCCAGCAGACACACTCTCAGGAGTTTTTATTCCATCCTTAAAGGAAACCACTCAAGCCTTTGATCCAATGAATAGACTTTCCCTCATCTGGGTGTCTGAATACGAACAAGAGCCCCAAAATGAAGCGTTTAGCAAGCAGGATTAGAATAGAGAGTGATTCAGCCGTGAAAATCCCTCATTTTAATGGCTCTTGGTAAAAGTTGCACTTTATAGCTGATGTGAGAGCACTTGTGCAGTCTGTGTGACTGAGTTAAACGTTTGAATTGGGAACGAACCGGCTGATCTCAGATCAGGACACTGTGATGGAAGCCGGAAAGTGATCATTCATTTGGAGTGAGTTTGAAAGAGAAAGGCTGTCCACCCACACTATTTACGAACCACTGCCACAGTCAGCCATTGTTCAGAGGAACACGTTAACAAGAAAGGATGATGGTGAGGAAGGATCACAGAGAATCTTGAAAGGAAAAATATAGCTGATTCAGCTACTTCTCTACAACACATTTCTATGACAATATATTCACATTAAATCTTCATGACATCAATGTATACAAGATCTTTATTCATATGATTTAAGCATACAGTATACTGTACAGTAACTGTTGAGCACTGGTTTAAGATGCAACCTAAAAAGTGGGCCAGGCCCAGTGGAACTTTCCTTTACTTTCTGCAACCAGTGCTTAAAAGAATGCTGTATTCGCCATGAAACTGGTCTACAAAAATGGGCATAACCAGTGTCTTGCAATGTTTAAGGATGATTCCTGCAATAATAAACCAGACATCAAGAAAACAAATGGTGTTTTGTCCTATTTTTGAGAGAAAATATTGGTGAAGTTCACTATAAAAGGATGCTATGACTCAACACAGCTAAACATTGTATGATGCCAGGAAATGGCTGTTATTCATCAAAGTCTCTATTGTGTTGATAATAGTATCAGAGCGAACAATGTACATTTCTGCAGAGTAAGTGAGTGAAAACGACAGGAATAATTCAGCCATGCGAAATCTGTCTGTGATTTCTGATGATAATAAAGACTGACTTGCATTTCTTGCAGGATACGTCTTACCACCAAAGCTGCTTGCCATTTTGTCAGGTGTGGAATATAGTCCAGACCCATTACGAGAAGCCATAAAACTCTCGTCTCCTGCGAAAGAAAAGCAACACAACAAAAGAGTGACTGAAGCAGCCATCTGGAAGGGATAAACAAACAAGGCGCGCGCACACACACACGCGTTTAATGGGGACTTTCCATTGACATCATTTGTATAGTGTACAATCTGTATTAAAAAATGTC
This sequence comes from Paracanthobrama guichenoti, assembly GCA_018749465.1. Classification (NCBI taxonomy): domain Eukaryota; kingdom Metazoa; phylum Chordata; class Actinopteri; order Cypriniformes; family Gobionidae; genus Paracanthobrama; species Paracanthobrama guichenoti. The sequence goes on from CM031943.1 coordinate 24,353,677, forward strand.
CCCACAAGGATGGCTATATCCAAAATCATTGTCCATTTTTTGGTCCCCATAAGGAAAACGCTTATAAAAAATTTTAAGTGATGCCTTTTGAAAATGTAAAATTGCAGAAAGTTTTGAGATGGGTAGGTTTAGGGGAGAGAATATAGATTGTACACTATACAAATTATGTCTATGGAAAGTCCCTATAATAGGGCTTACCAGGACACACACACACTTGGCATTTTTGTACACATACACACACTAAATCTAAAAAAAGCCCTATACATGTCTATTTTACAATCACACATACAGCATGTCAAGTAATTGAAAACTAGTGCCCATTTCTTTTTTTACCCGCTACAACCCTGAACTGAACAGTGACACCTGCTGGTCGTAAAAAGGAAACTGCTGGAAACTTTGCAAAGATTTCTTTTTTTATTTTACTTTAAATATAATTTTCCTCTAATTTATATTAACTCTTTCCCCACCAGCATTTTTGAAAAGTTGCCAGCCACTATCAGAATTTTCTTTTAAATATTTTTCACAAACGTCCCAGCTCCCCCTCTCCCTGCCGCCACCTACTGACGTCAATGACGTAACCTGAAGAAAGACTCCGGTAAACAAAACAAAAACAAAACTACCAAGTAACAGTGAAAAGTCCCAGTGCTCTTGGAATGGCGCTAGGCCAATACAGTTCAAGGAGAAGAACCCATAAAGCTAAACAATATCACGCGTCAAACAATCATATCAGTGCACTGACTATTATGAAATGAAATAATGCAAGCTCTTACATTAAACTTTAAACGTTGACTGGTACTTGTAGAGAATGTTAATGTGTTTTCCTGTCATTTATTAATAAAAAGATTTGATATTATGGAATAGCAAAATACAAAAAGTAAACTTAGAAGAAAAGAAAAAGAACAGAGAACAACTTCATACATTAAAACAAACAAGTAAACTGACATGTTTGGAGACAAGGAAGTTTTATTTCTAATATTTTTTTTTTTGTAATCTCATTACCTCAAAATCAGAGAAGACAAAAACCAAAACTGAGTGACCAACCAAGCTAATGTAGTTTTATGGACACACGTTTAAATGCTGTGCATATATACAAAGGAAATCACTTCACACCAGCACCCCGGTGTATGGACGGGGCACTTCACATTTTCACAAACCTGGTCTTATCCGAAAAAAATGTCTTGATTTTCCTCTGTGATAATGAGGCACACAAAGTGTTGAGGCATAAACGGAAACAACGAGAAAAAAAAAATTCAAAAACAAAGTTAAATAGACATTCCCCCCGACTGGTTATACACAAGTATCACATAAAGCAGTAATTGTACACTATCAACATGAAAGAAAATTCACACAGCCTCACTCCTAAATCAACTCTCAAAGAATGAAGTCCTTCTGTTTTTAACCCCTAGTTTCTTTTTTTTGATGCATTTTAGGAAAAAAAAAATGCCATTTACAAAATCATACCTCTGAAAGATTCAGTGACTGGAGCTAGTGTTCTCTGTGATTTATGCATTACCTTTTCATTTGTATGTTAGCAAAAAAGAGAAGCAAGTAATATTTACAAGGGACAACTCAAAAATCGTAATTACTCGAGTGAGTTGCAATGGCCAATGTGTATGTCTGCTGTATTCCGTTAGAAGCAGAGGTGTCGATTTCTTCAAACTGAATATGCACTACTAATGCACACGCACACATACACAGCAAAGTAAAAGGAATTTGTTGATTCAGAGTTGTTGGTGTAAAGCAGGGTCGCCGTGGCAACAGAGTAAGTTAAACAGCGCTCAGGTCCCTCCCTCTGGGATCTCACATTGGGCCGAGAAGAGTTCAGTCTCATCCGAGATTGCTTTCATTTAATCCACTTTGACCACACTGTAGATCTTGGTGACAAACCAAAAGCAGGCAAAGAATCCAATTGTACCTGGAAGTAAAAAATACAATCGAGATTACTAAAATACTACACAATTTTACCTGAAGCACTACTTCTCTCTTCACTTGAAGTGACACAAAGACATTGAATGTTTGGAACAAAGCATATCCCACAATTTTACCTGCCATTAGTTAAAACAAAGAGAAAGAGTTAAATCTTAACTCAAAGGATTAATAGCACAGTGATAGTGACATTTTTAAACATTTCTTGCTGATTTCTGTCCAAGAAATAGCTTTGTTCTGAAATATTTATATACTAATTTGCGAGCTATTGCTTTGATTTGACTGGTTCTTCCACACCTACAGGTGTATTATGATGTTACACTAAAATATGTTAGATGGACCAGGATTTTTGTATTGCCAAAATCAATGACCTTTCTACTCCCCATTATATGTCGCTAACTGATGACTACAATCGCAACCTGTCAGGTGACTGCTGGAACACAACACCAGTCACACACCCCTCGAGTATTCCACGTTTTATCTCATGTACAGTCTCAACAGCAGCTAACTAATGTTGACATTGTTTAGACCAGTGGTTCTCAAGGAGGGGGTCAGGAGCCCACCACAAACTTCCAAGGGGGCCTCAGGATAACTTATTTATTATGGATAAATTATTTATTATGATATAGCATGACAATCTAATTTCTTTAAAGCTACTTTGAAATTATGTGAAAAGCATTACACAATTTTCCATGAAAATTGTATCACTAAATTCCCTAGTGAGCTCTCTACACTATACATTTCAAACTCAAGGCCTGTGGGCCAAAATTGGTCTGTTAGCTCATTCATGAGGCCCGCAAGATAATTTCATTATATTGTGATGCTGATCGTGTCATATTTTTTTACCTCATTTTGTTTAGCCTGCAAGTTAATTTCTGAAACGCATGAATGAAACTTCTCAGTTTTGATGCGAATATTAACTCCTTGATGCCTTCAATCACCGGTGTGTTTAGAACGTTCAGGACGTGATCAACTGCTTACTTGCACATATTTGAGAATTGGAACAACAACTAAATAAAAAAAAAACTTCAGCGCTCCTCCTCTCCATCTCTCGCTCATAGACTAACGGTTGGAGGGGAGTGGTTAAGCATTTTCAAACCTAAGCCGTCAAACTGACATCATCTGAGAAGGAACGCTGTTTCCAGACCGGAAGTTACTTTCCAGATTTTGATTAAAGATTACCGCGACAAAAATTTTTTTCTGTGTATTAACTTGTTCACCCTAAGACCTGTAATGTGTGCTAACAAAGTAAATAGGGTCAATTTTGATTTCATGAGGACTTAAGGATGTGGTACATTATATCTATACTACTGCTTTCAGAGCAGCAAGTTTTAAAAAATGACCATGATGAAACAAGTTCCAAGGAATAAATGTATAGTTTGTAACTGTCATTAAGCAAACTGTAAACAGTTTAATAGGCAACTTTAGCAAAGCCCTATATACAGTAAATTACACTGTAAAATGTAACCAATTAAATAAATACATTTTGTAATGTTTGATACATAATATGGTTAAAGAAAATAAATGCATAAATAAACATACTATTCTGAAAATAACTAGAGTTTAATGCTTTTGTGCGTAGAAGTAGCTTTTGAGATTCTAAGGAGTTATGAAATTGGTCTTAGATATTCAGTTGGCCAACAGGGGTACAAATAACCCTGATGTGGCCCAAGCAGAAATTGAGTTCAACACTCCTGCTCTATACACACACAGACCTGTAAAGAGGAAGAAGATGAGCGCCATGATCATGGTGTAGCCAAAGTAAAGAATGGTGCTGGCGAGTCCACTGATCTGTAGCTTAGAGAAGAAGTAATGGATGGCATAAACCAGAAAATAAACAGCTGTGAATCCACTGGTCAGGAAGGAACGCCACTGCCAGTGATAGTCCTAAGAGATGACACACACAAAACAAACAAACAAATAAATAAATAAATACAAAAACACAATTTTTGAAAACATGCATATGGTCTCGTGTATGTGCGCTTACCTCAGCACACAGGTGGAAGTAGCACAGGAGGATGGTGGCCTCAGAGCAGGTGATGACCAGGATGATGAAGACCAGGAAGAGAAAGCCAAACATATAGTACATCTGATGAGACCTGCAAAATAAATGATTTACATTGGTTTGTAAACCTAAACCAATTGGTTTCATGGTCTTGTATAATAGCCTAATAGAACAGGAGTACTGAGTAACTATTAATAGACTCTGATTCTAAAGGTGCATCATGAACTTCACATCAGCACTGACCAGATGCTGTTAAGGATGAAAAACAGCTGGATGAAGATGCAGCCGAATGGCAGGATTCCACCCATGACAATGCCAGGAAGAGGTTTGGTGTAGAAGGACTGCTCTGGAATCTGTCTGGGGATCTGATTGGTCCTCACGGGATGTTCAATGCCCTACAAAAATTAAACAAAAATTACATATTTATAACTTCAATAAAAAGAGAATTATGGATAATTGATGGGGTTCTGGATTATTTGATAAACCAAATGAACTCTGTCCCCACCATTGATGTAATGTTCAGGCTTTCCGTGTTTTCAGTGTTATATGGTAAGGGGTGCTATTACACATCTTCTGAACAAGTACTGAATCTCCTGATTAAAAAACACAGGCGAAGCAGCAGCAGTAACAAGCGGTAGCATATGTAAGCTGCTGCATATGTAAAATAACGCAATCAGCAACATTAAACAAGCATATAAATCAAAACTGCCTAATGTTGCCCAATGAAATATCGACCCAGGACGAGCTATGGGTCTGTGCAAGATTTGGGGTGTTGATGAATCTACTCCATCTATGTTAAGATCAATGTTGTAAATCCAATCCAAATGTAGTCTTTGACAAAAATGTGATTTTCTCAGCTTTTTGTTCAAAATGTTTTTGTTTTTTTAATGAAACTTGCCCATATTCAAGTGTTGACTTAAAAAAAAAAAGCATAAAGCATTTTTCTTTGTTGCTTAAAAGCAGAGACTCTTATTTCTTTTGATATATTGCATGTTCAGCTATTCATATACAAAAAAAAATTTTGGTGGTGAAAGTGATCAAATGCTGGCGCTGTCTGGCAACTTTTTTCAAAAATGCTGGCAGGGAAAGAGTTGCATTTTGAAAAAGGCTCTTAGAAGACAATCTGAAAGTAAAGAGAGCTTACACTTTTCTTGAAACCAAAGTACGCTCCGATAAAGGTGAGAGGCACTGAGATACAGAACCACAGAGCCAGGATGGCCACCAGAGTGCCAAATGGCATGGCAGCTGATGAACCCTCGCCCCACAAAATCAGATTCATTACAAAAAAATCTGCAAACACCACCCTGAAAAAGCATGAAAATGTATCAACAAGCCATATTTAATCAAGCTACATTCAAATTGCAAGTTCAAAATTGAGCAAAATGGCCCAAATCTCCCATTAACCAATACATTTAACAATATAACTGCTTAATGAAATGAAATCTATGGATTTAAATTCAAGGAAATAATGGATTTCTTATTTACCCACCCTGGACAGAGAAATGCTGTCAACAGAACGTTGGTCTTCCACTTCTCCCCACCGAAGGCTGGAAAAAGTGAGAGAGACCAGTTGACCTCACGTGACAAACCAAATATTAAACCATAAAGAGAAAAGACGGTCAACGTAATACTATAGTGCTGTATTCAATAAAGGAATTTGCTTGATTTGTTAACAGCAATGACCAGAGTTCATGTTGCTTATTTTACTTTTACATTTAATTTAATTAGGTGCATAAAAAGGTGTGTCCTAAATATATTCTAGGATGTGAGGCTGGATCTTATAAATCACATGCATTTACTAAGCTCTAAAAGTATAGATTTTATAGATCTTTAGGCACCTCGCAATCCAAACCAATCCGATCCAAATTCTGGGAGTGACGATCCGATTCCAAAACAATTTATCATCTACATTTTTTTGTCTTATTAATTAGTTCACCGACTTTAAATCTTACATTTATTTGTACAGTTTTTATTTACCTACTTATGGAGTTCAATTATAAGTACTTTTTAGAATAATTAATTATAAATTAAAACTATTTTATGTTAAGAATTTTATCTAACTAAATAAAACTTTCAGAATGATTTTTTTCCAGCTGATGAATGATAAAAACATAGACAGCCAATCAGAATCCATCCTGCTTTAAAGAGCTTGAGCATTTAAAGCTGCAACACACGCTTAGCGTAAACAGAATATAGCGGTGCAGGTATGATGCCAGAACCTGGAAGTATAATTCAAGATTTTCCTATGGGGTTTTATAATGGGATTTTTTAATTTATGTGTAAAATAAAGACAGTGGTAAACATAACAGGAAAAGCTCGAAGGAATCAGCAACGAATTAGCCTTCGGGTTCTGACATCATCCCTGCACCACTCTATATAGCTATCTTTATAGTTATCGTTCTTGATGTGAGCGGGCCTTAAGAGTGCTTTAATTATCTGAACATTTTCCAGTCAAGAGCAGTGAGTGATTTTTCTCTTAGTTTCTCTTAGTCATAGACAGCAGGAGCTCTAATAAGCTGAATCCACACTAATGTACAGCTCTATTTTGACACATCAGATGTTTTGTCCTGTCTGTCTAATCCTTTAAGACATAACTGAATGTGCTTACATTAATTAGCATCATAAAAGCACTCAAGCATTTAAAAAGCAACCGTATTTTGTTTGTGATGCATCGGAGAAAATTAGTTTTTCTCCACCCCTAGTAATTAGTGTTGTCAAAATTACAGGTACTTTGACACTAAGTTGATACTGAAATTGTAAAAATTAAGTAGAGAACTGACTCCATTCGGTATCCGCTGATAGGTAGCTGCTTTCAAACACTCCTGTGTGTATTTAAGTTTGAGCTCTAAAGAGTTTACTTGTAATGGTTTTCTTTATTTCATTACTGACTTTTAATTTGACATTTTAAAACGATTGTTAGAATTCATTGAAATAACTTTTTGTTATCACTTCTAGATATAAACATTTAAAAACTTTCACATTTCTTTTTGAAAAAGTCAAACTACTCCTCTTCCATTTCACAAGGTGTTGTGGACAATATTAGATATTTTTTTTTTTTTTTTTTTACATATACTTCAAAAATCCACCCAAAACAGTAAAGTACATCATTAGGGCTGCACGATTATGACAAAAATCATAAATGTCGATTGTTCCCTTGAAATTGTAATTGCGATTATTATTATATGATTATCACAATTGACATTGAATGATGTTTTGAATAGCTTTATACTAGGGGTGTACCGATACACTCGTATTGTGACTAACGCTGTCACGATTTGATATAAATCACAATACTGAACTCATGATACGATATGTATCACAATATTTTAAGCCAAAATAAAGAGGTTTTTTTTTTATTTTTAACTTTTTTATTATTAAAATAATATTATTATTATTGTATTATTATCAGGACCCACAAATATTCCCCCATTGCATCATTATATATTAAACGACTATATACACTCACCTAAAGGATTATTAGGAACACCATACTAATACTGTGTTTGACCCCCTTTCGCCTTCAGAACTGCCTTAATTCTACGTGGCATTGATTCAACAAGGTGCTGAAAGCATTCTTTAGAAATGTTGGCCAAATTGTAGCCTCTTTTTCCTATTTGTAGTGGAGATGAGTGGTACCCGGTGGGGTCTTCTGCTGTTGTAGCCCATCCGCCTCAAGGTGGTGCGTGTTGTGGCTTCACAAATGCTTTGCTGCATACCTTGGTTGTAACGAGTGGTTATTTCAGTCAAAGTTGCTCTTCTATCAGCTTGAATCAGTTGGCCGATTCTCCTCTGACCTCTAGCATCAACAAGGCATTTTCGCCCACAGGACTGCCACATACTGGATGTTTTTCCCTTTTTACACCATTCTTTGTAAACCCTAGAAATGGTTGTGCGTGAAAATCCCAGTAACTGAGCAGATTGTGACCAGCCCGTCTGGCACCAACAACCATGCCACGCTCAAAATTGCTTAAAATCACCTTTCTTTCTCATTCTGACATTCAGTTTGGAGTTCAGGAGATTGTCTTGACCAGGACCACACCCCTAAATGCATTGAAGCAACTGCCATGTGATTGGTTGATTAGATAATTGCAATTGAACAGGCGTTCCTAATAATTCCTAATAATGTTAAATATAATGTAGTAATGTCACTGAAACGCCGTAAACCTTTGTTGTTTCCGCTCACGCATTACTCACTTTCAATGCAGGCAGCATTCTCTCCCGGTGCTTGCTATGTCCAACCTCTCCCACTATTAATGGACTATACATATAAGAATAAACCATCTAAAATGCTTTAAATAATCATACTACTAAAATCAAATGTGATCTGGTGATTTAAATGATGTTTGCGCTTTGACTATGAGGAGTGTCATTCCGGCAGTGCGTGCGCTTCAGATGATCAATGCAATCAGTCACAGTTCTAATCGCAAGAAAGCTCGTCAAAATGACTATTCCTAAACTGTAAATGTTTAGCTCATCCAAAAATTAATTCTGCATTTACTCAATCTCATATTGTTGTTGTTTTCGCACGTCTTGCAGGCATTTTGAACATCCGTGTTTACAGTCTGAGCGAGCGTCGTGGTAAATCTGTTCATCATATAAAACCACCGTGTCTCTTCAGAAGACTTGGATTTGGATTAGACACTCGATTCGTTATTTTTAAATGACATTTATTGGATCTTTTAAGTTTGAGAGGAATGGACTTTAAATGGAGGGACCGAAATCTCAGGTTTCATAAAGAATATCTTCATTTGTGTTTAGAAGTTAAACGAAACAACATGAGGGTGAGTACATGATGACAGAGTTTACATTTTTGGGTGAATTATACCTTATAAATACAGTAAGCTGAGCCTTGGATAAACATCTCTATATCGCGAATCATATCGTTAGTTCATATAGGCTGTGTGCACGGCTTTTTAAAAATGGTAGGTGCTATTTTGCGTGCATTTGACCAGTCAGCGTTTTACTGTTACAACATAACATGCTCTAAACACACCTCTAAGCACGCATACTAATATAAGTGGATTTTTTTTTTTTTGGACCGATTACATAATTGTGGCATCCGTAATCGCGATTAGAAATTCTATTAATTGTGCGGCCCTACATTTTATTTCACATTTTACACTTGGAAAACACCTACTATAATCTTATTTAGGTTGGACATGTGAATTATACATCTGCTCTTCTGACTGACACTGGGAAGTATTTGCACCACTATGAGGAAAGCAATGAGAAAACCACAGGCACTGGGATGCTGCCTCTGTTATTTTAATATCATTTAGATACTATTATATAGTTTAATTATTAATTTTAGTTAAAGTTTTAGTAATCGTTTTGTCCTTTTTATTAGCTATAGTTTTTCTAATGTCTATAAAGTTATTTATTTTATTTCTGTTTTAGTTACATCAAAGTCAGCTATAATACTATCAGTTAACTATAATAACTCTTGCTGCCTGTTATTTCCTACAAACCTGTGCATCAAGTTTGGTGGAAAGAATAATAAAAATTATTATTAAATTAAGCAAATAAAATAATAATAATAAAAAAAAGTTAATTTATGATTCCATTTCTAGCAAGAAACAAGCAGATAGAAGATCAAAGGGGATAATTAAACATCTGTTATATGACTGATGTTAAAACAGACAGAGCTCAGCAGATGGATCTACAACTGATATCATAGTAGGACACGGCAGGTCTGGAAAAAGAAGAGTAAGCTCTCATTGTAATCTGCACAAGCCATCGAACACAACTAAAGCAAAAAAGAAGCAGGGGTGTGTATGCCTGCCTGTTCGGGTAGAGGGCTCCTTTGACACTAATTAAATATAACGAACTGCAGACAGCCCTAATGAAGGGAGGATCAGAGGTCAAGGGTCAAACCTCTGCTGTGTACTTACATTTGTAGTAGCGGGCAGCCACATAACCAGCTGGAGTACCCAGCAGCACCCACAGCACCACCGCACATGTCATCAGAGCTCCACGATTGGCAGGTGACAGGAAACCCAAACAGGCAAAAACTACAGGACGAGAGAGGGACGAGAGAGAGAGAGAGAGAGAGAGAGAGAGAGAGAGAGAGAGGAGGAAAACCTTGTCAAGGTCAGGGTTGCATAAATGTATAAATTTTGACACTAAGTTAATTCAGACAATGTTTATCAAAAACTCATCAAATTCCATCACAGGATATACATTTATCATTGTATTTTTGTTCAAACATCTTACTACAATAGTCATGCCGCATTTTATTTTTTATTGTCAGTGTTCCTCTCTCATCACAATTAATTCAGTATCACTCATTAAATAATAGTCAAGATCATGTTAATTTGGGTCATTATTTTGATATTTATATATTGATTTTAGACATCTGACTGTTTTTATGCCAAAGACACACTTCTAAAGTAAAGTTAATGAAAAGTGAGGGAGGAAAAAACTGTATTCCATCAATAAGGGCTTGAATTTTACACAACTGCTCATCTCTCCATACACTTACAGAGAGTAACAAATGTCATGATGAAGATCTGAGTCCCAGAGCCCAGAAACACGGACAGCAGCATGCCTTTCCTGGGAGGCCTGAAGACATCTCCGTGAACAAGCTTCCAACCAAATTCCTCCTGGGCATCCTCCTGGAATAGATGGAGTGGAAAAGCGAGGCTTTAACAATAGCAGCAGCTAACGGAACCCAGTTCAGGCGTGGGTTTGGGTCTACAGCCCAATTACGGCTCTCAGAGATCAAAGAAAAGACGGCGGTTGCTGCTCAGACCAATGATACACTGTGTCACTCTCGATCTGTTCTTAATGAGTCTGATGTGTGTGGAGGGAGGAGGGGCCATGGTGAGAGACAGGAAAGAGAGAAGACGTAAAAGCAACAGATGTGTGCATCACGCCTGACCCCGTATGACCTCAAACACCAGATGGGAGGGGCTAAATATACCAAGATATGAAGTGATCTGAATGCGAAGTGTGTGTATTTAAGGTGACTCATATCAAGGGTAAAGGCCAGAGCCAGCACTAGGACACTATTTTATGTCAGATTAAAGGGGAAACATTATGAATGAAACTTACTTGACACTTGAACAGTTGCTATATCAACATTCTAACGAAGAGAATATGCTTAAATAATGTATAGTGTTGTCAGTACACGTCAAGCTTTTCTTTTGATTTTGCCACTTGTCATATGTACAGATACTTTACATACGAGACGCGTGTTCAAACATGGCGGAATGGATTAGACTTTCCAGACAAAATTAAAATGTTTAAAAGTTAATGAAATTAGGCCTCACTCAGGTATGGTCCGTATTAGCAATCATTTAAATTACATCCTCAACAGCCAATCATCAATCATTATGCAGTGCCATTTAATCTCAAACAAAGGACCGCAAACTTCAGATTCATCTCAAAATAATGTTTGTCATGTATTGTCCTCTTGTAATCTGCCATTGGTGAGCATCTACTTTGGGGGGCTTGGGCCCGTGATGTATTTTCCAAAGCCTGTAATCTTTTGAAGATTCATATAACAATATAGATTTTAACTTACATTTTTTTCCCCACTTTGTTCGCCCTAGCCTACAAGATCACATGGGTGTCTAAATCGAGACTGCGATCTTTTAACGGTTAATCGCGCAGCTCTAATGCTAACTGATTTAGAGAATAGCTCCCTTTAGAGTGATCTTGTCTTTTGTAACTTTGCAGACCTTTTTCATGCTCAAACAGCAACAATACACACTAAAAAAAGCATAATAGGACCCCTTTATGGGAAAAGTAATTAATAAAATGCTGTGTTGTATGCATCTAAACAGCGCTAGATGAATGAAACTGCATGTTGTTTAGATACCTGCAGTTTAGGCATTCATTACCTACAGAAATCAGTTATTTTACTATAGCACACCCTCCGAACTGTTAAGGACCCCCTTACACACCCCAACAAAAACATCCTGGAGCTGCCACTGGTGAAGGTACACAAATGTATGTGTATGCTTGTCTCTTCTCATCAGTGTGACCCTCATTGCTGGCAGCAGATGATCCAGATCATATAAACACAAGTGACATACACACATCCTGTAGGTTGCGCTCGTTAACTTGCAAACTAAACACACTGTGCTACACACACTCTATTGTGTGCAAGACAAAAACATAGAACCTAACAAACTCTCTCACACACACACACACACGGTCATATGAGAGGGCTGATCACATATCAGACAGTGACATGATAGTCGTAGATCAGAACTCACCACAGAGTCCATCTGGTTGTATCGGGCGATGTCTTTATGGAGTGTTCGGAGCATGATCATAGCGACCATCCCCGAAAGGAAAAGCACAATGACCAGAGAGTTCATGATACTGGTGGCAGAGAACAGAACATTTGAGCATGCATGTTTTATTTTGCTAAATTACATCATGGGTTTATTAAGATATGAACCCGGAGCCAAAATGACATCCTCAGTCCCAGCAGTCCAACTCTGGTGACAATGTAAGGGGTCTGCAAATTTGGTAATGGTAACGTCAACGTGCATAACGTTTTCAATCGCATGTTTCAAGACACCAAAGAAAACACAGACTTACTGAGTATGTAATTTAGGACAGGGCCATATAATATATGTAGTGTGTGATTATGTGCTCTCACCTGAACCACTGAATGTTGGTGTGTGGCATAGACTCAAGAATATAATCCCATCTAGAGGCCCAGCGGATGTGTTTTTCCTCCTGCAAACACCAAACCAGCAGTTTTACAAGAGTTTTACAAGAGTCTCTTATAGGCTAAATGACCCCTTGGTTAAAAGAGAGACAGAGCAGGGACACTATTACACTCTGTATCAAATTGATTGCTGCATTGTAAACCTGGTCTGTAATAACATGTATAAATGTACATGTTTACATACTTGGTTATGATCGCAAAGCCTTTCAAACAATAAATGTAAACAATCATCACTTTAATTTTCATACATAGTGTAGTACATGACGAACAATGAAACTTTAGCTTTGGTTGAAGTTCATGTAATACTGTAAGTTGTGAAAAAGTTAAACATAAAATATAATTTTAATTATTAGATCCTCTGCAGGAATCCCCTGCTTTACAGAAAACGTGTCATAAAACCAGTATACCACCTTGTGGAAAAAAGCAGAACACTTCTCAATTAGAAATTAAAAGAGGAAGAAGCGATAGAAACTGTATGATATGTATAAAAACTACTATACAAAATTAAAAAGATGGAAAACACAAATCATGTCATTTACTCAATGTTGTACAAAGCCCATTTGACTTCTTGAAAGACAAATACATTTTTTTTTTTTTTTATATTCTCTCATCATTTTTGTCCATACATTGAAAATGTAGGCAAATCAACATTTTCAAGTTTTAAAAGTTTAAAGACATCTTAAAAATAATCCATATGAATCAAATGGTTTAATCAAAGCCTTCCAAAGAGACCTGATTCCTTTATATGACAAACAGGTTAAACCTAAAATTGAGTTTGTTTACCTTATTTAATGTGCTCTATGTGTGTGTGGTAATCAGTGTTTACAGTTGCAAGAAAAAGTATGTGAACCGCTTGCAGAATCTGTGAAATTGTGAATAATTTTAACAAAATAAGAGAGATTATACAAAATGCATGTTGTTTTTCATTTAGTGCTGTCCTGAATAAGGTATTTTACATAATTTTTATTTTATTTTTACATATAGTCCACAAAAAAAAAAAAAAGCTGTATTTATTAAAATGACCCATTCAAAAGTTTATGAACCATTGATGGCTGTTCTTGAGTCTCTTGTTTGTCCTGAGCAGTTAAACTTCTCAGTGGTCTTCAGTCCTGGATCCATCTTTTCACACTGAGGACAATTGAGGGACTCAAACATAAATACTTATTTAAAAAAAAAAAAAAAAAAAAAAAAAAAAAAAAAGGTTCAAACATTCACTGATGCTCCAGAAGGAAACGAGACACATTAAGAGCAGGGGGGTGAAAACTTTTGAACAGGAGGATGATGTCCAAATTCTTCTTATTTTGTTTAAATATGATTTTTTTTTTTCATTTAGTACTGCCCTTCGGAAGCAACAGAAGATACTTACATGTTTCCTGGAAGACAAATTAAGTACAATTTACCTTGATTAAGTTTTAACCCCTGGCACTTAATGCATAGTGTTTCCTTTTGGAGCATCAGTGAATGCTTGAACCTTTTTTTAATAGTTGTATTTGAGTCCCTCAAATGTCCTCAGTGTGAAAAGATGGATCTCAAAATCATACAGTCATTGCTGGAGAGGGTTCAAATAGGCAAAAGATGCTGAAAATTTAAGAATGTGCAGGACCTGAATGATTTTTCTGAAGAACATTGGGCAGTTTAACTGCTCAGGACAAACAAGGGACTCATGAACAACCATCACACAAAAAGAGAAAAAAAAAAAAACAGCCGTAGATCATCCAGGGAACGACACACAGTATTAAGAATCAATGGTTCATAAAATTTTGAACAGGGTAATTTTAATAAATTCAGCTTTTTTTTTTTGTCTTGTGGACTATATGTAAACATTTATGTAAAATATTCAGGGCAGTACTAAAAAAATTTTGTAAGATCTCTCTTATTTAGTTAAAATTATTCACATTTTCAGATTCTGCAAGTGGTTCACATATTTTTCTTGCAAATGTATATGTGTTTATAAATCTAAAATAAAATCTGTTTATCACATAAACCAATAACCTCTGTATTCTAGACTTGGATTTAACCGCTCGATTCATATGGATTAACTTTACAATGTCTTTGTACTTTTGGAGCTAAAAAATGTTGATTGCCCAAACTTTCAATGGATGGACAAAATGATTGAAGAGAATTTAAAATATGTTAATTTGTGTTCCAAAGATGAAAAAGTCTTATGGCTTTGGAACAATATTAGGCTAAGGAAATGAAGACAATTTTCCTTTCCTTTTTGAACTATTCCTATAAGGCTGAATTGGAAGTATTTAAATCACTGACCACAAACTTGATGGAGTAGGTGTAGGGAATCTTGATGTCTCCACTGAACTTGTTGCTCAGGCTCATGGGAGGTCCTGTACAGTCTGGTTTGTCTGAGGTGTGCTTAAAGCTTAAAAAAGAGAGAGAAACATATTCCATATGTACATATTAACATAAAAGTTCTACCATCTACCTCAATCTGACAATTAAATTTTGTTGTGCTTTTAGTTAAATCTTAATTGGCTAAACGGTGCTCTTCTCTGCAACCATATTATTTGTTGGAATATTTATAGACCCTCAAATACCTTTTGGGCTCTAATTTAGCTGCGACCAGTCTGGCACCAGCAGCCTCGGTCTCCACCTTGTGGTAGAAGATGGTGATGTCCACATGGTTGAAGATGTAGAAGGTGTCTTTGTCATTGAAGTCAGCCTGCGTGAAAATTACCATTTCTTGAACAAGTTGTATTAAACAGAACACTCATCATTCGTGTTGGGCGATATACTCTCCACAGTCATATCAGTGATACACAATATTATCGTGTGTGGGCGGGGATAATTGACTCATTTATTTAATAATTTACTTTGTTTTATAAATCATAGGAAATTAAAATCTTTTTCTGTTATTTTGCAAGCAAAGATGGAGTTGGTGGTGATGAAAAATGTCACGTTGCATTGAAATATTTCACCCAAACGTCAAGCCCGTGGATATCACACAGGCAATATGCAAATTTTGCATGAGAGTTATGCCAGTGAAGGAGCATCAAACGAATGGCAATGCCAGTTCACTAATTAATAAACTGCGTTCACTAGACTTTTTTAATAAATCAGGTTATTTCCCAGTAGCAAGACATGCCTAATCATTCCTGTATCTGACTCCAGATATTCCATTTATTATGTCTGTTGTGATGTTAATAAAGCATTAAAAACTAAAGAGTATTTCGACATGTCAGTGGGAAACTGCACGATTTGAGAACACATTTTTATAATGTCTTGGGTCAAGAAAGAGTCTGGGTTTGCAATTTATTTCCTCCTCCCTACCACAAAAAGTTTGCTCTGTCTGGACGAGCTTAAATGCACAGTAAGGACGCTTTCCTGTCATATAGCATTTGCGCACTTTAATAAGACCAAAGAATGCTGGTTAATGCTGGTTATTGTTAAAAATCAGGGTAAGGGCAATTATCGAGCTGTGTCAAATGGTTTACACTTAAGCCATTTATGACTTTACTCCGATAAAGGAAATGGGTTAATGCAAAAGCAAAAACTGTCCGAGCTTTTGCCATCTGTCACTTCATTAACGTTGCATTCTCTCAGAGAGACGAGAGATGAATCATAAAATAACAGTAGCCTATATCAGTGGTTCCCAAACTTTTTTACTCCAAGGACCCCCTACTCCCCAAAACAAAAGTAGCGACACTGGTTTTCTTTATCCAACTAAGAGATGTAGTTTGCGTATCCTATGTTAATGAAGCAGTTGGGTGTTTTGAGCCGCCGTTCAGTCTGGATTTCACACAGCGTGAAGAGAAACAGCTTGCGCTCTTCCAAAACAATCACAGAATACATAAGAGAGGTGGTGATTTGTTTTAATTTTTTTAATTGGTTAAATTTATCTTTTTAACATATTAATAATAAAATGTATAAATTATAATAATATATATAAATTAATTTTAAGTTATCTCGTAGTCGCCCTGGAGAATCACTGAGGAAAACCACTGGCCTATATCAACTATCTTAATATACTGGCTTAATATTTCTCTTGTGGACCATATATTAATGAGAAGTATCAATATTTTCTTGTTAAACAAGTTGTTTTTTAAATCGGTGTTGGAAGCTGATTTAGATTTTCAGATTAGTGCTGTGTTTGGACTTAAAGACTGTTATTAGGCCTATATGATTTTAGTGATATTATTATTAACAGTAATTTGTATTTGTTTTGTTATTAGTGTCTTTAAATGTTTATTTTAATGTGCTATGTAAACAAAAAATGCTGACGAACAACAATGCCATTTTCATCTAGGCTTAAACAACAACTTTATAAGAATGATGCATGTCTTTTATAACAAGCACTCAATTTGTGAATAGATCACCTTGCAATTCAATTGTGCTGCGAGATGTAGTTTTGTAGTCCGCTTTAAAAATATTTTCATTGAGGCACGTGTCAGTGTTGCAAGTGTGATGACGTCGTTATGAAATTAGGGAAGGCAAATTATTATTAATTTAATAATGATACTAGCCTTACAATAATAATTATTATTATCATCATCATCATTAAATACAACGATGGGAAAACAATTATCATCTTGATATAGTCAAAGGCATCAGAAATCTGCTATATGTCTAACTATCATCTATAGGCCCAACCCTACTCAACATATGACCTGTGAAAAGGCTGTAGGTAAGTGTTACTCACATTGACCACACAGGCATCTTTGGCCCGTCCCGTATCCGTGACATAGCAACCAATGGGGAAACCAGGATTACAGAACTTCTGATTGTCCTCCACATCGTAACACCAGGTCACCGGCATATTATCAACAATCCTGAGAGCGACAAAGTAGTCATGAGAATCTATGCTTCATTGTCGTTCTGTTTTACTGCTGGAAGAGGAAAAGACTTAGTGACAGCCTCACCAATGGTGTTGGTAATTGAGGAGCATTCCCTTCTTGAGGAAGTCCAGTTTGGCTTTATCATCCGCTTTGTCTGTTTTGTAAGATTTAACACAGACAGGCTGGCATTCCAAATTCTTGTTGAAGGAAAACTAGAAGAAAAAAAAGAGATACTCAGTTATATTGAATAAAATGCCATGTTAAAGAGAATAATAGAATAAACTTAGTGCAATGTACATTTTGGAGTAAGGACAAAGTCAGAGCTTGAGTGGACATTTTCATTTACGCATTTACTTTTATCCCAAGTGAATTACATTGCACTTAAGGTAGACATTTTGTGATCTTGGTGTTGCTAGCATTGGAAAGGTGTGTGATATACCTTATACGGGGACGGCTCAATTCTTTCTCCAAACAGCACCTGACCCAAGTTTTCAGATGGACGCTTCTCGGACTGATCAGCACAAAAATCAAACCTGGAAGATTAAAAATAATGAAGTATAAAGCTTTCTGAACACAATTAACCATCAAAATAAACCATACACAACCATGTGTTTTAAATATCAGTCATACTATCACAAAATCAACCACTTGATTGTCTGCCCAGTGTGACTGGTTAGGTTTCAGATATGCTTCTTTACACTGCATTCACATGGGGCGTTGGCTTCAATGCTTGACGGAGGCCATGTCTGAAGTTTGTTGCTGATGAGACCGTCATAGTGACAACAGCCAATCACTTTACTTTTCCGGTGTTGCATGAATGCAATTGGCTAGGGTATTTGCATAGGCAATCTGAATGGCCAACACCTGCGTTGAAAAGTTGAACATTTCTCAACTTCTGCCGTAATCAATGCAGTGCAGTGCAGTGCAATAGAACCCACAATTCAGTTCGGCAACGCATGATGTCACCACCCATTCAAAGTAAATGAGAAGCGTTAACGCCATCGTCCCGTGTGAATGCACCATTACTGCACTTCTAAGATGGATGTCTTGTTTAATAATTTATCAGGTGTCATGACATGTTTTAAATGAAAAATATTTTGTCTGTCAATATTTAATCACACCTCGCAAAGTTGGCGTATTCTCTATACAGTTGACTACTGGGTGGGTGTGGGCATTTTAAAATGGATTCAAATTCTTAGCGAACAAATTTATTCACTATGCAGTTATAAAATGTATGCTCAGGAAACAAATAATTTAACTGAAATTAGCCTAAACATTAAACAACAAACATTTGTGAGCTACAGACATTTTTTGTATCACAGTAACAAAATAAGTAAATATGTACAGTTTGCAACAATGCTGTTTCTGTAACATACCAAGTACTTATCTGTGTTCTAGGCTTGCTACGATAGTCAGTGTTGCCAGTGTTTAGACTCAACACCGGTTACATCACTTTCCCACCGTGGCATAGCTCCTACCATGGTTTTGATGTTTTTATAGTAATAAAATAATTTAGTCCATTTAGAAAACAGACTATACAAATAAAAACTGAACGTGTCTGCTTAATAAAGCATGATCCGCAGCACAGACCAGCAGCAGGAATCAGATTTCATTTATCACGAGAGCGAGGAGCTGACTGAGATGATCGCGAAAGATTTGGTTCCAAAGCGGAATGTAAAAGCGCCTATTTAAGGTGTTTTTCATTAAGAATAATAGGCAAATTAACCCACAATTCAAGCAACCCAACCCCGAATTGGCACTAATTCTAAACCGAAACTAAAATGTGCAAGGCCGAACTGCCATTCATTCACGGCTGCACAGAGTGCACATTTACAGCCGAACTGCCATTCATTCACGGCTGCACAGAGCGCGCATTTACGGCCAAGCTGCACGGTTACGAATGATACACGGTGTGTGCGCACTGGGGTGTTTTCAGTTCATTCATTGTTATGGAAGCTAAACTTTCATAGGAATTCATCGAAACCACTCGCTTTGCTCCACTCCGTTATGAATGCCTGTGTGTATTTTACATTCAGTTTAGATAGAATTAGTGATTTAAAAGACCCAGTCAGTGATACCGGTATTACAGGTGTTGTCACACGTCGATTAACATGTCACATGTGTACTCATGTTCAATTCAGACAAAACCTCAGGCGTTTGAGCAGACAGTAAGTGCAAGGCTGATTAATAATGCAGAGCATATGCCGAATTGAATGTCTTTTTTTTTTTTTTTTTGCCTCCATTCGATTATACAGCGGTGGTCTGACTGAAAGGTATCTGTGTTAACATAACAGCACTCCCTTCTCAGCCTGCAGACAGTCTGAGCACAAATCTCTACAAACAACTTTTCTCTCCTACTTCAGTGTCTCTCTAGTGTTTTGCCGACACCCTGAATGCATTTCATACTTTCAGGTTTTCCCTCAGGTTTGTAAATTCCAATAGAAAGAGTTACTCATGCAAAACCTGTACTACCTGGTTATAACCACGCAAAAAGCACAGCAAATACTGAGCAATACCATGTTAAAAGTGAGATTTCATGAGTGTTGCCCATTAACTAAAACTATTAAAATTTGTTTTCATTCATTGAAACGATGCTGAAATTAACTAAAATATAAATATTAGATGAAAAACAAAAGAAAATTAGAAACATTGCCTTGGCAAATAACTAAAATATCACAAGTTTAAATACCGAAATGATTAAAACAAGAACTGAAATAAAGAATACAGCTAAACTGAAATATTTTAAATACAAAAACTAATGAAAATTACAAAAGCACATAAAATTATAAAACCTTAAAATAAAATAAAAACAGAAAATATAAGTTGATTATTAAAAGGTACAATATGTAATTTTTTTTTGGTACAATATAAAAAAAAAAAAAAACACTAGAACAATGTTATATATTTTGCTGACTTGTGTACTGCACCTAACCCTAAAATTATCCCAAATGTTTAAATCCAGAGAAATAAGCAATTTTAATCAGGACACGGTCCATGTGTCACCTATCAATGACATCAGACCCACATTACCCTTGATTTCCTGTTTTATTTTGTAGCATCATTAAGCTACACCTTTGTTTTGAATAAGTGACCTCTAGTGGCAAAAAAATTACATATTGTGGCTTTAATACATATTTTAACAGTACATAACACTATCCATCAATAACAAAAATTACAAATGTTTTTTACTCACGCGGTGTATTCATACGGCAAAACAGACTCCACAGAATCCAGTCTGTTCACAAACAGCTCAATGAATGACTGTTGAAAAAAGAAGCAGTAAAGGTTAATGCAATGTCCACAGTAACTTCTTTCCATAATGTGTCACTGTTTGAAATTAAGGGATGCACCAATACGAACATTTCAGCCGATAATTTTTGAAGTTTTATATATATATATATATATGTATAAAAATGTTGAGAGACTGATTACAAAAATAAAAGTCTCACCATTATATCCATGCCCCAAGCACACAATAATAATGTTTGTTCTCATTACTTTACGTAGCCTATATGACAGACTCCTTTTTGAAGTGATTCCAATCACATTAAGCAATTCAAAACCTTCATGGCGAACAGTGCGTATCTAAAGTGTCTCAGCTGAAGGAAATAATCCATTATTTATTGGCTGTAACATAGCAGCCAAATTGAATTATTGGGCTGATAACAACATTAAAAATGACCATACGGTGGCCGATATATTGTGCATCCCTAGTATTTACTATTTTTCTCCATTAACTCTTTTTGACATGCAAGTTTTCATACGCTGCGCCATGTGTCATGATGGCATCTGTACGAAAACACATCTTTATAAATGATTAGAATAAAGGGTTTAGAAAAAGGGTTTAGCTTATCCGAGCATATCTCAGGGTCAGCTCTCCCGTCTCTGCAGGACGTCTACACCAAACGCTGCAAAGGTAGAGCTACTAAGATCATCAAGGACTCTAATCACCCTGCAAACCCTCATTTCACGCTGATGCCATCTGGTAAGCGCTTCCCAAGCCTGATGGCCAAAACTGAGAGACTCAGGAGGAGCTTCTTCCCCCAGGCCATCCGACTCCTGAACTCAGTCACTTAACATCACGTGACCAGACCATCGATACACTGACATGGCACTGCACTTTCTGTTCTCGTTGTTACTGTGTATCAACCTGTTATAAACCTGTTTGCACAGTATACTTCTTTGTACATTTCTGTTAACCACATATTTATAAGTCTACAGTTTACTCACTGCACAGTTTATTTCACTTATTTTATTCCACTTAATTTTTTTTTTTTTTTTTCTACTTGACTTATTTATAATTCTACAGATATTATATATATTAGTACTTTTTTATCCTATTTCTATTATAATTTCTTCCTTGTGTTTTTAACTGTGTATTTGCACTGTCCATGGAGCGGACCTGTTTACATTTCACTACCAGTTGTATATTCTGTATATAACTGTGTATGTGACAAATAAAACTCTTGAATCTTGATGGTGCTGGTTGTAACAAAGTCACCATTAGTAAAGTTAAGTATTATTGTATGATATTGCTGTAGTATAAAAATATTAGTGTAGCAACTATTGTATTTAGGTGGAAACTATGGCTACCACATTTAACCATATTTATTTACAAAGGAAAAGCATTTATTAGTTGTTTGCAGAGTATAAGCATCCCCCCACAAAAGAACATGGAAAGTAGGAGAACAAATGTCCGTCACACCTGTTGAACCAGTTTTAATGTAGACAGGACAACGAGACCTGCTATTCTTGGGGACACCTAAATTTCATCTATATTACCGATCTGCCCTGACACTATATGATACTTGAAATTAGCTGGATAACATCACCGTTTCACCAGAACGGCTGTACAAATTCCTGTTAACAATGTGAAGCTGCTTTGAAACAATTGGACTTGTTAAAAGCGCTATATAAATAAAGGTGATTTGATTTGATATTCCCCACGCGTTATTAAACACACTATTGCAATGCATTATTCAACAATAATATAATGAAAATGGCGCCATGACGCAAACTTTAACTAGTCAATGGGATTTATCCAAATCATTCGTGACCTCTTTCGTTCAACATGCATATAAAGGTGAACTGTTGTGTGCCGTGTACTCTCACTTCGGAAATATGCTGGTAGAAAAGTTAACTGTTAACTAACTTCTAAATTCTGCGGTATGAGACCATAGTTGAATTGTTATTTTATCACCATACATTAAAAGTGAGGCTGTCAGTTGCTAACATTCTTCTAAATATCTCAGTTTATGCTCCATGTAAATAATAAAAACAAACAAAAAAAGCATCGGCCGATTAAATGAATTTAGAATTTACATTGTTGTTTTAAGGACAAACTATTCGTTAACAGTCAAAGCTGTTTGAGAAGGACACGTGAGAATGAACGGAAGCTCTTCTCTTGCAGGTCTCACAGACCCAGAAAAAGTCTGTTTTATGGCAATAAAAAGTCTGTAAAAGGGTGAAATTAGTAGGTTTAGCTCCTATCAATAGCGTTTCCGCAACTAACACACATCAATAGCATAAGGAGCTAGCATTCACGCAGCACGGGACACCCAGTCAGCGAGAAACACGACACATCTCATACATTTGACCGAAATCGTTTACTATGCGTATTAATGTAAGTATTTACCTTGCAGTCTGGCACATCGCTGTTCTTTTCGCTCGTTTCTTTCTCACAGAAGCTGACCGGGGCCAAACCAGGAAGATAGAAACTCAACGCGTCCCGCAGAGATCCGCACACAAAAAGCAACAAAAAGACAACACGGACACGGTGGAACACGACCATTTTGCCTCGACCGACTGGTTAAGGATTCGGAAGATGTCTTTACATGCGTAAAATGTAGATATGCTTTTCAAAATCCAGACATTGGTGACAACTAAGCACAGGCGCTAGCGAAACTGCTGTCTGCGTAGCAGCATCTGACTCCTCAGACACGTCACCC
The DNA here is from genome assembly GCA_018749465.1 of Paracanthobrama guichenoti. Taxonomy (NCBI): domain Eukaryota; kingdom Metazoa; phylum Chordata; class Actinopteri; order Cypriniformes; family Gobionidae; genus Paracanthobrama; species Paracanthobrama guichenoti. The sequence goes on from CM031943.1 coordinate 24,377,029, forward strand.
GTCACGAACAGCATGATGGGATAGCGGAGGACTCCAATGCGGAAGAGAATGAAACCAACGCATACAAATATTTGTCAGAATATTGTGCTCTGTAAATTATAGATATTTGAATATTTCATTTTGCACCTATTTTTTAATATCACCAATAATAAAAGACAATATCTTAATACACCCATTTGTTAATATTTACTACCAATTCATTTTTTTATGGGATATAAAATATTCTGTCTGCAATAATATATTATAGTATTATAACATAACACTTTAAAGCAACAAAGTTGATACATGCGTAACAAAACCATCTTTTCTTTAATCATGTTTTAATAAAACAAGGAACCACTGAGAACAGGAGTGCTGAAACAGACAGATCACAAAAATGTTTCAAAACACAGGGAACAAAAGTTAGATGCACATAACAAATAGTAATTTTATTGTACATCTTCAGTACCCATTGTATATCTCACAAACATTCAGCAACCATTGTTCACACATCTGACATTACAAAAAAAAAAAAAAAAATTATCTAAAACAAATGTAAATAAAGTTCTTATGCAGTACATAGTTATGACTTCTGATTCAAAGTTCAAGGGTCATGAAACCTTAAGACAGCATAGACTCCACAGGCTAGAACTTCCAGTCTCTATGGTTCTTCTGAGGTTTAGGGCAGAAATCCTCCATCAGAACTGATTTAAAAGCAGTTTCAGTGTGCTACAACAATCGTTGATATTATGGGTTAACATGATCTGAGATCAGTTCTTTCAGACTGTACTCACTGAACGTGCTCAGGAGACGCACAGCTCTGTTGGTGTGCTGAGCTGTCGGGCTGCAGAGGCTGAATCAGTCTTCTCTTGTCCACTCGACTGGCTGGAAGCCATTTTCTTTTTAAAGAGACGCAAACTCAGTTGCACAAGTTCATTGTCCACCACCGGAGCGCTGGTGTAGATCTGCTTGGTTGTGCCCTACACAAGGAATACAGAAGCATTAAATACAGAAGGTGTACATGATTCATTAAACTGAATCATGTACACCTTTATTAAAGTAATTATTAGGCTTTTATATTTATACTATAAAGCAACAGTTAAAGGGTTAGCTCACCCAAAAATGAAAATGACGTCATTCATTACTTACCCTCATGTATTTCCAAACCCTTAAGACCTTCGTTCATCTTCGGAACACAAATTAAGATATTTTGGATGAAATCCGAGAGCTCTCTGACCCCTCCATAGACTGCTGTTTAATTATCACTTCCTAGTTTTTCGTCAGAATGGCGGCTCACCATTGGCTAGCTCGCATGCGCCGTGGTGCTCACGTGAACAGCATCAGCCAATGGTGAGCCACCAAACCTCGGAAGCGCTGCACTATATTTACAATGTAAACTGTGTAGCAGACTGACAGTCAAGAAGAAATTTTTGAATAAAGTCATTATTTTTGTTTTTTTGAGCAAAAAGTATTGTTGTCGCTTCATAAAATTAAGGTTGAACCACTGGAGTCACATGGACTCTTTTAATGGGTCTTTACTACCTTTCTGGACCTTGAAAGTGGTAATTAAATGGCTGTCTATGGAGGGATCAGAGGACTCTTGGATTTCATTTAAATATTTTAATTTGTGTTCCGAAGATGAAGGTCTTACAGGTTTGGAACAACATGAGGGTGAGCAATTCATTTTTGGGTGAACTAACCCTTTAAAGTCACAAAAATAGCACCCCTCACAAGATGAGATTTATAGTTTTTTTGTTGCTGTTGTTGTTGTTGAAGAAATTAATACCTTTATTCAGTGTTTATAAAACTGATCAAAAGAGACAGTCAAGACTTCTACATGGTTACAAAAACAAATCTATTTTAAATAAATGCGTTTGAACTTAATATTTTTTTTCAGGATTTTTTAATGAATATGATGCAATGTGATAATGTTTCTTGAGCACCAAATCAGCATATTAGAATCATTTCTGAAGGATCATGTGACACTGAAGACTGCAGTAATGATGCAGGAAATTCAGCTTTGCATCACAGGAATAAATGACATTGTAAAATATGTTAAAATGGAAAAAAGTTATATTAAATTGTAGTAATATTTCACAAAGGTTACTGTACTGGGCAATATTAAAAGGCCATAAGAGCACCTTGTCATTTTTCAGGAGCTGCCTACGTATGGCAATGTCTCGGCGAGCACACAGCGCCTTGCAGCAAGGGCCCAGGCTCCTCAGTAGGTTGGCCCTCTCCATTCTTCTGTTGTATGCAGCCATGTTCAGAGCACCCAGATCATGCTCTAAGAGTTTATCAGCATCTATGGATTCATATTTTGAGATTCAAAAATTTCTCTCAATACATATGCTATCAGTAGAGCTATTTTTATATTAAAACTAGAGTATTCATTCAAAGGTATATTTGCTCATTCACCTTTAGGGTCTTCCAACTCTCTGGAGCACACTTCTTTAACTCTGGCAAGGAGCTGAGGCCCAGCTAAGCGCCTGGACACTCCTGCCCTGAGGAGCACAGCCCCTGGGGTGAACCGCAGCAGTGCTGCCCCGGGAGTTCTGGGCTCATGTTTTTGCTTGGGCATCAAACTGGACCAATCTACATCAATCACATCCAGAGGCCCTGAAACAGAACATGCAAACGGTATATTATGAAAAGTTCAAATGTGGGATAGAGGAATTTTGAGATGGTCATTACCATCTCATAGTTTCTGCTTATTTGTCAGTGTGTGTGTGCTAGTCTGATTAGTAAATATTTTGTTTTTCTTAATTTATTTAAATCAACCATTCAAACTGAAAAAGTTACATGTGGTAGATGTGACGTTTTGTTTTGTGCTAGAAATGACCACATTCGTTGTTTTAGTCAAGTTGTTTTAGTCGTAGTTTTGCACTCAATTATATTTTTTATGAGGGCAGTATTCAAATTTGAACTCATGCATTGTACAAAATATAAACATTGTATAAAATAAATTTCTTAACTATATTAATTATTTTACAGTAGAAAAATTACAACATGCATGTCTTAATTTCTTCTCATTTAACACTCAAGCTTTAATTTTGGCACTTGTTTAAAACCCTTTAATTTTTAAATTCACAATAAAAGGTACAAGGTCACTCTGGTACATATTTTGACATTAGTATCATTAAACAAATACTTTGCATCATTAAAGCCATTTTTAATAACATAAAACATTCTCATTATTTAAACAAGCCCTGCCCATTGACGTTCTGTCACTTAACAGCTGATACCGGTCTACACCAGACACAAGCATCACGTCACATCAAAAGCAAAAAGAACACATTATAAATCAACTAACATTGACTTCTATAGAATTTCTTTTCCATACTTTGGAAGTCAGTGGGGTCCATCAACTGTTTGGTTACTCATATTATTCAAAATATTTTTTTTTGTTTTCAGCCGAAGAAAGAAATTCATACAGGTTTGGAACAACTTGAGGATGAGTAAATTATGACACTTTTCATTTTTGGGTGAACTATCCCTTTAAAAAAAAAAAAAAAAGAAGATTATCCCATAAATCGTAGATTTATATGACTTTATCCTTCCTGCCAAACACAATTGCAATTGGAGTTATATTAAAAATATCCTGGCTCTTCTAAGCTTTTTAATGGGAGTGAATGGTACCATTTTTTTTGAACACCAAAAAAAAAAGTGCATCCATCCATCCATCGGGGGATAATAAAGGCCTTCTGAACCGATGTGATTGTTTTTGTAAGAAAAGTATCCATATTTATAACTTTATAAACTTTAAACACTGGAGTGAACTCTGACCTGATGCATGACGTATTGACGAATGCGGAAGTGCAGAGATTAGAGCAAAACATATTGATGTTTTAATTGATGTTACGTACCAGAAATCTTTTCTTCATCTTGTTGGTCATCCCTCTTCTGACTGTCTGCCAGAATCTCATCAAGTTCATCATCACTGATTGGCTCATACTCCTCACCACCTGACACAACAGACTGCGCATCTTCCACTTTTCCATCCTCTTCTTCTGAGAGAATGAACAAACACACATACATATGGTAAAATTTAACAATCTTATACATCTGACTACAGTTTGAGAATTAGTGGGTGTCTTACCATCAAGACTATCCGTTTTTTCTAATTCAGATGCTTCCCCTTGCAGGTGTGAATTGTCGGCTGGTTTATCTACATCCATGAGGGCTTCTCTGGGTAACAGAGGTTCATACTCTCCCCTCTCCATCTTAATTTCACCTCTGCTCTTTGGTTCCCTGTGAGCTTGAAGGTCAAACGGAAGCATCCTTTCCCGTTCACGCTCACGGTCCCTTTCACCACGCTCACGATCCATTCGCTCATGTGCCAGCAGCCCTTCAGGTAAGAGTCGTTCCCTTTCACGCATTTCCCGCAAATCTCTCTCTCTAATTGGCTCCCTGTTGCCACGGAGGAGGGGCTCTCTGCCCCGCCCGCCCCACTCACGGGGTTCAGGATCCCAGTCTCTCGGTTGGGTTTGTTGATTTTGCAGCTGACGGTGATCCTTTTTCTCACGTTCTCGATCCAATTGTTCACGTTCTCGTTCCCGGTCTCGGTCACGCTCACGGCTGTCGTAGGAGCCGGCTCTGGAGCGAGCCTGACGCTCAGACTCTGGTGAACTACGACGAGAACTGTGACTCCGAGAGTCCTGCCGGTCTGTGAAAGCAAACGAAAGTTGTCATTGAGAATTCAAAACTTCAACATTACTAAAAAAAAAAAAAAACGTCACAGGTATTAGGTATTCTTTCACACATCATTCAGAGCATCATTGTTTAGATAAACAATATTTTTTTGCTTGTTTTAATTCTTGCCATTTTTATTAATGCATATTGTGTACAGGTACAATCGACACACAAGAAGCACGTTCAAGCAGTTCCTGTGGTAACCAGCAACAAGAGTGCTTGTGATAGCGAATGAAAATATCCTGCATCTAATGCCAAATCACTAAATACTGAGAATGAAATTAGGCTGATTTTCCTCATGTAGAATATTTTTCTTCATGTTGTTTTGATCGCTTGTCAATCTTTTCACATAGGCACTCTATTCCTTAATTTTTGGTCGAACTAATTGTGAGATTCCAAACAGTTCCCACCCTAAAAAATAATTTTTTCAACATAAATACTAATACGAATACTAAGAAACTCAAAGCTTCTATGAGGAGACTCACCTGAGGAAGTACTCCGACTGGGTTCTCCTCTCCGAAGCTGATCAATCCTTGACTTCCTCTCTCCTCCCATTTGTTCACTGGCCACAACTCTCTCCCTCTCTCGTTCCCTCTCCCTGTCCCGTTCCCTCTCTCGCTCTCTCTCCCGGGAATTGCCACCTTGCATGAGTCCTCTGCGAGACCTCAGCCCCTGAGGGCCTTCATCCCGGTGAGCCGATTCATTGGAGGGCGAGCGTAGTCTTCGTGAAGACGCACGGCTTTGGTTGCTGCCCATGCTACTGCTACGCTGCTGCTGCATGTCTGCTTGCTGCGGTTTACGCAGCATGTGTTGCGGCAGTAATGGTTGTAAAGGAAGAGACTGTATCAGCATCGGAGGGTCAGGAAGCAGCGGGGCGATTGGGGGGTCCCGGCCCACACCACGTGCACCCCTTCTGGGGGGACGCTCCGAGGGAAGCAGCCGCTCTGTGGGCCTATCGGATGGCAGGGAGGCAGAGGAGCTCTCGCCTCGCTCTGGAACGTCTTCATCAGACCAGTCACTGAAGTTGGCTTCCAGTTTAGCTGAGAGAGAACTCTGTCCAGCCGTTAAAGCCCTCTGGGAGGGAAGGTCATCCTTGTTGATTGGTGGGGGTGTACGTGGGCCTCGTCGTCTCTTGCTGAGGGGGTGTTGGGCTACTAGCTCGTCGTCAGACACATCCGACTCTGCACCTTGTGAGCGCTTGCGCTTCCTTTCTAAGGCTTTCTTCTTGGGCACCTTGCGAGGTGAGAGGAGAGCCTGGGGAGCTTCAGCCACTGAGGAGGAGGATGGGGGCTCAGGGTTACTACGGTCCCCTTCTCCAGATGGCACTTCGACCTCTTTACGGATCTTCTTCAGATTTTTCTTCTGAGATTTAGTCTTTTTTTTGCCCTCCTCGTGAATGGCAGATAAAGAGTCTCTCTCCTCCATGGGAGGAGGAGTGATGGCGGCAGAAGGGAGATCCCTCTGCTCTTTTCCCCTCCTGGAGTCAGAGATGCCTGTAGCAGAAACATCTGGAGCATGTTCTCCACGTCGCTCTGCTCCTCTTCCTGCTCCTCTCTCACCACGGGAATCTACCTCCTCATGGCGGCCACGGCCTTCTTTTTTATCGACCCACCGCTCTTCATCCTTCCAGCGGTTGGGTTTTTCATCAGTAAAGGAGCGGACAGGTGAGCGAGCGGTCTCCTGAGGACGAACCACTTGACTCAGAAGTCGGTGTTTTTCACCTGAAACAAAACCATACATTATGTGCAAATATTCTGTGTATGTGCACAATACATCTATGAGCCAGTTTATGCCAAGTTCATGTTTTCATTAAGGGGTGAAAACATAACCTTGCACTTGCTCAGTTGAAGTCCTACCTTTCTCCTCAGTGCTGTTGTAACCGTCACTATCTGCAGGGCTAACATCTCGCCCTCGTTTGGGAGATGGCCGTGGGCTGGGAGTGTTCTCAGCACGATGTCTCTTACGGCTGCAAACAAACAGAACGGCAAACAGGGTTTAAAAAACCTGAGTAAGTCTATAATTTTCCAAATGTTTATAATATCTGAACTGCTGTTCAAAAGTTTGAGGTCCGTACATTTTTAATGTTTTTGAAAGAAGTCGTATGCTAACCAAGGCTGCATTTATTTGATCAGAAAATACAGAAGTCTGCACATTTTTTTTAAAATATATTTTAAAATGTAATTTATTCCTGTGATGGCAAAGTCAAATTTTCAGCATCATTACTCCAGTATTCAGTGTCTCGTGGTCTATCAAATCATTCTAATTTGCTCATTTGGTGCTCAGCAAATATTTAATATTTTCAATGTTGAAAACAGTTGTGCTGATTAATATTTTTGTGGAGACCAAGATGGTAGGAAAGTAAAAAAAAAAAAAAAAAAATTTATTTGAAACAATAAATAATCCTTTCTGAATAAAAGTATTAATTCCTTAAGCTAAATCTTACTGCCCCCAAAGTTGAGCAATTGTACTGCCATTTGGTCAGAATCACAAAAAAAATGCTGCTTTAGATCCTGCTTTATTAGAGGACTCCAGAGCTTCACAGAGTGTGTGTGTGTATTTTATTTTATTTTATATATATATATATATATATATATCTGTGTTCACCATGTATATTAAATTAACACTCAAGTCTGCAAAATAACATTTTCCATTTCTATAGCTAAACATTAAGTGGCGCAAATTAGCTTCTGACGTTTTTTAAAAGGGGTTAAATAGGAATGCATGATATACACTCACCTAAAGGATTATTAGGAACACCATTCTAATACTGTGTTTGACCCCCTTTCACCTTCAGAACTGCCTTAATTCTATGTGGCATTGATTCAACAAGGTGCTGAAAGCATTCTTTAGAAATGTTGACCCATATTGATAGGATAGCATCTTGCAGTTGATGGAGATTTGTGGGATGCACATCCAGGGCACGAAGCTCCCATTCCACCACATCCCAAAGATGCTCTATTGGGTTGAGATCTGGTGACTGTGGGGGCCATTTTAGTACAGTGAACTCATTGTCATGTTGAAGAAACCAATTTGAAATGATTTGAGCTTTGTGACATGGTGCATTATCCTGCTGGAAGTAGCCATCAGAGAATGGGCACATGGTGGTCATAAAGGGATGGACATGGTCAGAAACAATGCTCAGGCAGGCTGTGGCATTTAAACGATGCCCAATTGGCACTAAGGGACCTAAAGTGTGCCAAGAAAACATCCCCCACACCATTACACCACCACCACCAGCCTGCACAGTGGTAACAAGGCATGATGGATCCATGTTCTCATTCTGTTTACGCCAAATTCTGACTCTACCATCTGAATGTCTCAACAGAAATTGAGACTCATCAGACCAGGCAACATTTTTCCAGTCTTCAACTGTCCAATTTTGGTGAGCTTGTGCAAATTGTAGCCTCTTTTTCCTATTTGTAGTGGAGATGAGTGGTACCCGGTGGGGTCTTCTGCTGTTGTAGCCCATCCGCCTCAAGGTTGTGCGTGTTGTGGCTTCACAAATGCTTTGCTGCATACTTCGGTTGTAACGAGTGGTTATTTCAGTCAAAGTTACTCTTCTATCAGCTTGAATCAGTCAGCCCATTCTCCTCTGACCTCTAGCATCAACAAGGCATTTTCGCCCACAGGACTGCCGCATACTGGATGTTTTTCCCTTTTCACACCATTCTTTGTAGACCCTAGAAATGGTTGTGCATGAAAATCCCAGTAACTGAGCAGATTGTGAAATACTCAGACCAGCCCATCTGGCACCAACAACCATGCCACGCTCAAAATTGCTTAAATCACCTTTCTTTCCCATTCTGACATTCAGTTTGGAGTTCAGGAGATTGTCTTGACCAGGACCACACCCCTAAATGCATTGAAGCAACTGCCATGTGATTGGTTGATTAGATAATTGCATTAATGAGAAATTGAACAGGTGTTCCTAATAATCCTTTAGGTGAGTGTATTTATACAATATACTGGTTATCAGCTGCTGTTAGAGTCTCTGATACTGGATATTTTATACATTTACCCATATTTTTACATTTAAATGACCTTTGGAATCTATTAACGGGGTTGTAATCTTTTGCAAATCTGAAAATGAATATCCTTTTTCATAATGTTGTGATGTCTAAATTCAGTTGTAGAACTTAGTTTTTAGGTTATTTATATTTTATGTAGATAAAGACAAATTTAAGTTTTATGTGGCCAATAACATGAAGAATAATTATTGGCTAATCTTTATCAGAAAGACGATATTTTCAATACTGGTTCTACCTTAGTATGATAAGAAAGAAACTGTAAAATGATAAAGTAGCACAAGCATGTAGTTATGAACAACAAAGTGTTATACATTTTAGCAGCCATGCAGTAATATTTACTCAATGCAAGTATTCCAGTGAGCTTGTACATAAATGTGACCAATAATACTAGAGAACCTACGTGTTCTTTCTCTCTTCATGAGCATCTCGGGTGGAGCGATCCTCTCGTGGCTCTTCTCTTCTGTCCCGCCTTTCTTCCCTCCCTTTCTCTCTCTCCTCCCACTCCCTCTGCCTTTCCCTCTCTCTTTGCTCCCTTTCCCGTTCTCTCTCCTTCCTCTCTCGTTCCCTTTCTCTCTCCCGCTCTTCTCGCTCTCTTTCCCGCTCCTCCCTCTCTCTTTCCCGCTCCCTTTCTCTCTCCTCCCTCTCCCTCTCTCTTTCTCTTTCCTTCTCTCTCACCCGCTCTCGCTCTCTGACCTGCTCGCGTTCCCTTTCAGCCTCTCTTTCCCGCTCTTTCTCCCTCTCCCTCTCCTTCTCTCTTTCCCGTTCCCTCTCTCTTTCTCTATCCCTGTCCTTCTCTCTATCACGGGTACGGTCATCTCGTCTGTCATCCCCTCGATCATTCCTTCGATCATCTCTCCTCTCTTCACGCTCAAGGTCCTCGCCGCGGCTTTGTTCTGTCAAACAAAAACAAACCTCCATCAATAACACCAAAAGTTGCTCTCCATGCCCTCTGATGTTAAAGGAACAGTTCACAGACGTATGCACTTAATTCAAAGTTTTCAGAAGTGAAAATTTAATTTCGGCTTGTTCCTTACACAGAACTATTGTATGAATTCAGTGTGACTATTGCAAATAAGTCACACTGACTACTTTATGCTTTTTGTTTCTTTTTTGCCTTTTTGGGAGCTTGACAGAACTTACACAATTTACACAGAAGAAAATTGCTGTTGCTGTGCTGAAAAACCTTGTTGCCATTCTGTCCATCAAGCTTTAAAGCTTTCTTCTTTATTTTTTTTATTCAGACATATACTAAATCACCATTTTGTGGCAAATTCCTTTAACTATAGAAAAACATGTTATGGCACATGTAATTTGAATAATAGGTATCCAGAGTTAGAGGGCTGCATTGGGTTTGGGCTCCTGCGGGACCCAACGCAAATCTCGCGGTTTTAGCTTTACAGTCAGAAAATTTTGAGGGAGACCCGCCTAAAAAAATAGGCTACCCAATGTTTTTCTCATGTGTGGTGCTTTGGTTTAGTGTCGGTTACTACATCTTATTTAAACGCAATCATGTTTAAAGTCTGTTATTCTGGATGTTAACTTGAATGAATATTTAGTCTGAGTATGTGTACATTTTTTCACAAGCTGTGGTATAAAGTCTGCGGGAGCGGGCAGGAGTGGAACATATAGGTTGCGGGAGCGGGTGGTCCTGGTCATACATTCAGCGGGAGCGGGCGGGTGCGGGTTTAAGAAAACAGTCCCGTGCAGGGCTCTATCCAGAGTGAGTAGTTTATGAAGACCCGTTCATCTTATTCCTGAAATTAGCCAGTAAACTTGAAAAATGCAAGCTTTGGACTTTTTTTTTTTTTTACACATTGACCTTCATTCATTTTAAACTTTTGTGAAATTTTTCCATTAAAAGCGTGTGTGTGGGCAGTTTTCATTAACACTAGATCCAAATGGGCTTCATCGAAGATACTTGTGCATCGGTTGACCTTGAAGGGTGCGGATTCTGAAATCCACTGCCGCTTCAATATACCTATATACACACATACATACATACTAATTAAATTTATAATCAAAGCTTTAATGAATATTTATCCTCCTATATTATTATAATGATTTTTAATGATTCTTTCCAGTTATGATATTACTTAAATCAATAGAACCACTGACTGTTTGTTTCTTCATAAATGTTTTCTAAAGTTTGTATTTGGTCTCTGAGGAGTGACTGAGGGTCTGGTCTAGGGATGTGTGATGTGTAGCTAAACACTTGATTGGATTTTGGAGGTATCACACACCCCTAACATGTCAGGAGTGCAGTAACAGTGCTTACTCACTTAGCCCGGCTTCCAGAGATGAAATATGAATGCGTTTTATATATACTTTTTTCTTTTTCTTTTACTGAAACAGTAAAGAATTACAGTGAATACTGTCTGTACCTCTTACTGAGAGAAAGTACATGTTATCAGTATGTTTTGGGGAAACTTTCTGGTCAGAACTGGAGCTCAACCAACTCCAGCCTTGGAGAGACTGTGTATGTGCACAGTATTCGGTGATACAGATCAGTATTGAAGGTGTACAACGGGCATCCTAGGGAGAGTGACAGGATGTTGTTCTGGACAAGCTGGCGCCTGCTCCAGACCTGGAAGGCCACTACGTGCCTAATTCCGGGGTGAAAACCTCAACAAGTGATCTAAGGACACGTGAATCTGATTACTGACAATGTGTGGAAATTTACTATGACTATCTATTCTTTCTTAGCAAATCAGAATCATTCAACTTGCAGTAATGACGTGGCTAGACCTTGAACACAGTGTTCTTCTGCAGATGAAAGTACAAACTGTTCTTCAGTAAATTTATTTTTAATTAATTGCACTCCTGACTCTTGGTCTTCATTCTTCACAACTGGTCTTGGGTCATAAACTGTTATTCCCCTAACAACATCTTGTGTATGGATCATTTTTATTATATTTAAAAAAACAAAACAAAAAAAAAACAGAAGCATGCTGAACAGATATATCCGGTGTAAATCTCCAATATCAACATCTGTTCTCTTTTTTTATTTTTATAGTATCCACAAACAGTAATTGACTGTCGTATAACTCTGACAGCAATTCAGTGACATCAAGGCTATAACATAATTGGCTTAGGGGTAAAAAGAAGTTTGAAACCAGATGTAAACATCCCGACGCCACTCACGTTGCGGAGTGCGCCGTTTAAAAGAATAAAGTTAATATGTGCTCATTAAAATAGTTAAGTGGAATATGTGCAGTGCCAATCTGCCATATACATAAAATTATAACGAGAACACTATTGTAATAGAATGTTGTCTCAGCATTGTTGTTACAGGAAGAGCGCATCCACAACGGGAGTTACACATTCAGACAAGCACAATTTGTTTGTGCCCTTGTGTCGTGGCTTCAAAATGTGCAGGAATGTCTGGAATCACTTGATTAAGTAAATGAAAATATAGTTAAGTGCAAGATGTGCACCGTCAACAACATTATAATGAGAACACTATAGACGGCCGTGAACTCTTTATGCTTTAATTGTCTGCGTTTCAGTGCGTTGTTACAGGAAGAGCACATCCACAAAGCCAGTAAAATTTATCACTAGCACGTAAATTACTTCAAGTTCACTTGCATTTGCATCCTTTTGTGCAGATACAAGTTGTAATGTTACATTTATGTTGTGCATCTAGGATATCGGATTAATCGCATATAGGATTGTCAAATATAACAGGCTTCAGTTTACTGGTGTTCATTCACTCTTCAGCTTCACCTCAAGCAGCAATTCCTTTTAGATATTTATTTTTTCAAAAACGTTGATGCATTATTGATAATCTATCACTGTTATTTTTCTAGTTATATTTTGATGTGTCATTTTTATTTGTCAACATTAATTTTTGTAACAGTGTTTAATCACCATGGACATGCCCCACCCCCAAGTACTCATTTTTAAGACCTATCTGTACTCAAAATAAATTTACCAAAATGCCCATCACTACTTTATACAATAAATTGCTTAAGCTTAAAAATTTACAATATTAAGTATGAAAAAACTGTTTCAGTGTCTCTTTCAATTAGTATTACAACTTCCATTTCTACTATAAAACGGCTCTCCAGTGTGTTCATGTCTTTACTCTCAGACGTCCGACCTCAACCGATTGAACCGGAAAAGATACGTCAAAAGCGGTGGAGCCTCAACACACCCACCTATTACATAATCGCCATGGACCAATGGTAGTTTGAAGGCGTTTACCAACTAGAGCTTTTCTGGAAGGTTCGCTTTGGTAAGCGGTTTCAAACTCCCGAAACGAACACAAACTACATTTTATATATCGGCCCCTTTACACTTTCTACAATGGCGGAGCCACAGAGGTTGGAATTTCCCAAAATTATTAACATCTCTTGCTTAGTCACCTCTTTCTCTGTTGTCACGGCGATCTCTCTCTGCATGTCCTCCACGCCGTTCATCTCTGGGCTGTTCTCCTCTCTGTCTGTCATTGTCATAGCGATCACGATCAGTGTTCCTCTCTGAGCTTCGCTCTCTCAGACTGCTGCGGGACTCCCAGCTGTCATGCCCACTAGCACTGCTAGCATCAGTTTGTGATGCTCTACCACCACGAGATGTACCTGAGACACAAAATTCAGCACATCCTCTGCATTTTGTATTTTAAATTATTTTCAAGTTCTCATATTATTGCATTATTCCTGAAAAGTAGCTAATAAACATTACATTGTATGACGTAAGTGTCACTTTGCTTTTAATAAGCATCTTAATAAACTCGCTCTCTCTCCTCCTGCTTGGAAGTGCATCTCTTTAAACTTTAAAGTGGTATTTTTGCTGTGGACAAGCGCAAGAAAGGATTCTAATGCATAAAAACAGCTCAAGTTATTTAGCAGCACAGTGCGATATACCATTATTGAGGATTACAGTGTCACTGTCAAATTATTCACTGTCAGTAATTATCTTCTATTTAAATTTAAAGATGAATGATTATGATTATATTTGGTCAATATTGGAATCGATTACTTAACACGATTATTGGTGGATGATAAAATCTTATTTCATGATATGGATACTGCAATTAATCAGTGAAATTTCACAATTAAATCGATACATCAGCACACCACTGTGAATGAAAGGAATGTGCACTGGATGGAATGCTGAAGCAGTACAATAATTGGTTTACCTCGATTACCTTATTTTCATAATGGTTGGAAGCCAAAATCAGAATCATAAAACAATTAAATCGCACAACTGACATCATTAATCATTTCAAAATGTTTAGAGATATGATGATAGTGTTATCGTGAATTCTTTTGGCCGCAATAACCATGTAGTGAAATTTTTTGAATGTAGCTGACAAAGAATGTCAGGTAATTGGCCCACACAAGATAAGTGTCGTCTCACCTTTCTCTGTGGCGTCTGATCCACGGCCCCTCCCTCTGCCTGTTCTTTCAGCTCGAGATTCGTTCCTGTTGTCCACTCTACTTTCATTTCTCATTTCCTCCCTTCCATGTCCTCTTCCATAATTCCTTTCCTCCTGGGTTGTTGTTTCCTCCTTTCTATGCGTTTCATTTCTTTCTCTCTCTCTTTCCCTCTCTCTTTCTCTTTCCCTGTCCCGGTCCCTCTCCCTATGCTCCAGGGATTCCCGCCCTGAACGGTCTCGCGTTTCTACTGCACGGGCATCCCGAGTGTCTTTGACCTCCCCACGGTGCTGTCGCTCTTCCCGGACATCTCGTCTATCCCGTTCGCCTCTGCGGTCTCGGCTGTCCCTGCAATCACGCTCATCTCGGGAAGAATTCTGCTCAATATCGTAGTCTCGATCATCACGGCTGCTGTCTTTCTCACGCTTCCCGCGGCTTTCTAAAGGCAGAAAGGAAATTAAGTGAGCAACAGAGTGTATCACGTGTATCATGGTTTCCACAAATATTAAGCAGCACAACTGTTTTTAACATTGATAATAAGAAAATGTTTCTTGAGCACCAAATCAGCATATTTGAACGATTTCTGAAGGACCATATGACTCTGAAGACTGGAGTAATGGCTGTTAAAAATGCAGCTTTACATCACAGGAATAAAGTACATTAAAATATATTAAAATACAAACCGGTATTTTTAATTGCAAAAATATTTTTTATAATATTTCTGTTTTAACTATTTTTGATCAAATAAATGCATCTTTAGTTAGTATAATAGTCTTCTATCAGAAACATTTTGAAACCACTTCCAATCCCAAACTTTTGAACAATAGTGTATTATTACTACATTCAGTCATAAGAACAACCAGTCAGTAAATAGAATAATGCATGTGTCATTAACCTAAAGTATTTGTTAAATGGATTTTGATTATGTGCCATGCATCAATGAAGTCAGTTGTGGCTCTGAACAAGTCACTGACTCTGTGTTTTGTGAAAATGTATAAATGGATATAGATTTATAGTCATTAAAAAAAATCATTGGCTCATTTGTTCGCAAGTCATTAACATCAAAAGCCAAATACTCTATAATGACTGTGTGATGTAGAAATGTGTCTCACCATCTCTGCGCTCATGCCGCCTCTCCTGCAGTGCTGGACTCCTGTCTCGCTCTGCTCTCCCCCTCTCCCTGCCCTGTGAGCGGTGACGGGCACTGGGGCTGGACCTACGAGGGGCAGGTGTCGGTGAGGGGTCTCTCTGGGGGGTGAGTGGAGAGCGGGAGCGACGTGAAGACTGAGTGGGAGGGGGTGAGGATGAAGATGGAGGAGGAAGGTCTCGGTGGTAAAGAGGAGAGACGGAACCCCGTCTGTGGCGAGGGGATGGGGAGTGTCTCTGGGCCGAGGAGCCAGAGTGTGAAGAGGGAGAGTGGTGTTGTCGAGAGAGAGAGGGGCTGCGGCGGTGACGGGGTGGAGTTCTAGACCTGAGAAAGGAAACGCATGAGATGAAGATGAAATTGATATTTGTCTCCACAATATCCCTGAAAAAACTACGGACGCAAGTTAAATGTCAGGATATTTCACTCATATCTGTCGGTTTGTAGGGACTTAAGGCACCCAACTGACAAATAACCAGCGGTGACAAAAGCCGACTGTGCTGTCACCTAGTGTCTGGACTAAAAAGTTGAGCTTGAACACACTGAAGACAACAGCCAACTAGCATGAATGTCCTATGCCTGAGTTAGAGGAAAATGTCTATACCAGCAGGTGGCAGTAGTCTATAGAATTCAAAATGGGAAAGCAAAACTAGGACTGCAGCTATAGAAACCATAAAGCAGCTCTTGCTTACCATTTTGAGTATGAATCATGTTGATCACTTTCTTCATTCCAGACGGCCAATGTCGTTATGAAAATACTTGTGTATTGAAATTCTTAGGTAAGACTAAAATGTAAAATTAGAATAGTCTTCTGTGTGTGCACTCTTGACTCTTGTTTCCATCACTTTCACCATTCCTCTCGTGCGCTGGTTCGCTAAGCTGAACAGCCTATCAGAGTGAACGGTCTCACAGACTGCCCAACACCGATTCAACATGATCAACTGACCAAAAAGCCGTCGGCAGTGTCCGACACTGCAAAAACAGATCTGACAGACGCTCACCAATGGCCCATCGGCTTGTTGTGTCATGGCCTATAGAGCCATCACTCCAGTCAGATGTGTCACATATTCATATTGGATTAATAGAAATGTAATAATGTAAAAGACTTTACGGTCACTTTTAATTAAAACACCTTGCTGAATAAAAGTATTAATTTCTTTTAAATTATATTAAAGAATTAGAATCTATAATTTTTTGTAAGGATTTGATTGATTTTGACACTTAAATCTGAATAAAATCCTGCAAGACTCATGGATATCTCAAGGATATGTCAGAAGTGACACTGGACTAACAATTATTTAAGAGCAGCTCTTCTCACCTCTGCTGCAAGGCTTGTTTTTGGGAGGTGGGTTTGGGGGATGATGATTTCCTTCTGGCTGGGGGAGACGGTTCCCTGGAGGGTGGGGAAAGGCTTCCAGAACGTTCCTCTGATGTTATTGAGCGTTTGGCTTTATGGGAACTATCTGATCGGTCCCTGCAATTAAGGAAAGGTCAAAGATTGATATACAGATTTATAATATTCAAAATAAATTATATGACATTTGTTTCCACACACCGATAAAGCAGCAATGATAAACAATCTGGCATAGCACCAAATGAGAAAATACAATGCATAATAGCCGCATTTCCACCGCCAGGCCAAAACCTCCGGGGCTTGATCGGGCCACCTTGGGGCTTCCTCAGGGCCAACGGGCAGGGTTTTTTGGCCTACTGAATACCTTGGCCCAAAGAGGGCCAAGAGGGAGTTTACCTGAGTCAGGAGAGGCTCATTTCCCATGTTATCATATCAGGCTACCAGCTAACCTTAACATTCAAAACAATTTTCTGCTCAAAACTCACTTTCAGACACCAGCAAAATAACTTCCGATTGCAATCCGATGGGGATTCTGATCACTGTATGAGGCAAAAATATATTTATATGCAATGCTAAAGAATAGGCTACTTATGCTATCCATTAACATAATAAATACACATATGATGGAAAATACCAGAGACCACTTGAAGAACTTAGACAAATCATATATGGTTACAATTGTATATATATTTAGTTTCATGTTTTATCTGTTTCTTCCCTGTGCCTTTGATGATATCGGACTTGTGTCATAAATTACATATACTCCGGTTAACTCATGTTTTTGTCCATGAGCTCCCTCTGTTGCTCTGACTATAAGGATAACAGTAAAATGTGACAGGGGAGATCACTCAAACCTCCTCAGATTGCATAATTTAGTGGAAAGTTAATAGAAATGTTCATTCTTTCTAAAGAAATGTGACAAGCTTATGATATTTTATCAATATTTTTCTAAATGTGCAATTCTTTGGACTTAAAAGCCTTAATGGAGTTGTTTTGTGCATTATTGATATGATCACAAATAAATGGAAGCAGGCGCGAATGAATAAGTATTTTCTCTCTTCATATGTAATTTTCAGTCAGCTGGTTGTGTGATGTTTTACGGAGGCATGTTAAGGGGAGGTTTTAGCGCAGCGCTGCAGGGCTACTGGCCAGACAATGGAAACCTAGCTTGATTTTAGCCTCGCGGCTCGAGGTCCGAGGCTATTGGCACCGCTCCAGGACATTGTTAGACCTGACTCGCACTGGCCCGACAGTATGACAATCTATTCTATATCCATGCTGTCATGAGTCGGTACCAATCCTAGTAGGATTTCATGATTTTCTGTACCATAGCAAGCACTTTTGCATCACACTCCCTTGCACTCAACAGACATGTCTTTGAAAACATTGTAAATAAAAACCTTTTACACTCCTCAGAGCGCAAACACAAATATGCACAGGAAGGTTTCAAGGCAGCCATTTATCAAAGGGTACCGAATAGATGCAGTACTGCTGATACTGCTTTTAACAATTCTTCTGGATTTCTTTTGAAGGTGACCATACCTGCGCTTTTCTTTTTTCTCTTTGTGTTTCTCCACATCTCGTCCTCTTTCTTTGGCTTCTTTAGATTTGTCCTCACATTTCTCCTTGTTTTTGTGTTTATTTTTGTGTTTCTTCCCAATCACTGGGTTCTCCACAGGGACAGGTGGAGGAGGACTGGGCGTCCGTGGCCCTTTTCTTTTTCCATGGCCACTCTTAGATGACCTGGTCAAAAGCAAACAGCAGTTAAGTATTTAAATTTATAAAAATCAGTTCAAGTAAATGCAGATAACCTTCCTAACCTGCTGTCTGTCTCCTCTGCCCTGTTCTGGTCAGACACTGGAGAGGAGATGACTGAGGATGTGGAGGACTTTTTTTCTTTCTTGCTGGAGTTTCCACCTTTCCCTGCTCTATGTTTGGGTGAGCCGCTGGATTTACGGGACGAGGGTGACCCCTTAGAACTGCTGCGCTCAGGAGAAGCCTAAAACAGATCAAGGGCACACCAAAAATAAAACTCCAAAAGATAACAACCTGTAATAATAGGCTAATTGATACTAAAATGAACATTAATTGAGACTTTGTTTATTCCTGTCTGTGCTCAAATAACTTACCCTGTCCTTAGAAGAACTACTGGTCCTGGTTTTGGAGACTGGTTCCTGTTGAATACATGCATGCCATTACTCTCTGTACTGATAAATTCAGAATAACTCACACTAGCCTTCTTTCAATATTAAATATTCAAATTTTTTTGCAGTAAAATGTCTATGGTAACATATTAATCAGTAAAATTATTTTTGAACTTTACAATGCAAATAAAGATTGACCAAAACAAAATAAATAATTAACCTCGCATTTCAGGTATATAATTATGCCTATATTAAGCATTATATGGAGGCAATATGAAAATACAATTTCCATTAAATCTTTTCTGAAGACAGGCCTTTCCCTTCAGATAAACATTCATATATAAAAAAAACAGCTCCACGTTTTAAACTGGCGATAATAGCTTTATATAGTTCGATCGGTGGTCTCTATAAAAGCCAAACAGATGACACAAAACTCGAGATATTGTTTTCTAGGTGCAGCTAAAACTGCTTCACTACATTTCACCAGTCTGGCAGTTCTACCAGGTGTCTGAAAAGGACAATACATTTGCAACATCTTTGCGGAGAGCGGAGACATTGCAACAACAGCAACCCTACAGCAATAACAACAACAATCTAGGGCTGTGCTATTTTAGCGCATTTCTTTCCTTCAAAGTGGTACGCTTTTATTCCACCCTAAAAGTCAAAACTTAATGTCCAAATCAGCTAGATCAGTGGTTGCTGTAAAATACAGTCTACTGTTGCTAAACTGCAGAACATGCTCGATAATAAAACAAGTTATTAAAACTGCTTTAAGCCACAAAAGAATCTGTTCTCCCAGCGGCTTTCTGTGAAAATCACTCAATGCTCTTTAGTAGATTAAAGGGTTAGTTCACCCAAACCTGAAAATTATGCCATGATTCAGATGAACACAATCAAAGTTATATAAAAAATGTCCTGGCTCTTCCAAGCTTTATAATGGCAGTGACTGTTGGGTCATTTTTAAAGTCCATAAAAGTGCATCTGTCCAAAAGTGCCCGCGCCTCTCGCAGTTCAAAATGCTTACTCTACGTCTGACAAGCATAACTGGTGTGCAATGTTGTCAGACGTAATATTAGCATTTTGAACTGTGAGACGCACGCGGGCACTACATTTTTTCCGTAGGTTGAATACGGAAGGCGATTCGCCGGAAGCTAGATCATTTACTTTATAAAGTTTTAAATATCTTTTCTTACCTTTATTAACCTGCCGGAGCCGTGTGGAACAGTTTTATTACGGACAGATGCACTTTTATGGTTTTCAAAAATGCCCAACAGCCACTGCCATTATAAAGCTTGGAAGAGCCAGGACATTTTTAATATAACTGATTTTATTTGTTTGAAAGAAGAATGTCATATACACCTAGGATGACTTGAGGGTGAGTAAATCATGGGACAATTTTCACTTTTGGATGAACTAACCCTTTAAAGCTGCAGTGCACAGTTTTTCCTCTTTGTTGCCATCTCGGTTCGAAATCTGCAATTGCAGTTATTTGCAGAATTATCAACTTTATGTGAATTGTGCCTCGGCATGGCACAGCGTGGATGAATCCAATGTTTTAAGGAGAATGTGCGGCTGTCAGTCACCGCGCTGGTGTGGATACTGTCATTCGGAATCACAGATTCTACTTTTTGAAAGTATGACCAACATGTCATCTGAACAAGTAGCTAACACTTTTTCAACTTTTGTTCTGACCAACTAAGGGGAAAAAAAGCATTGCAATAAATCATATCACAAATAATGATCGCTTATATCATGTCAAACCGTGCAAATTATACTTTGTTTTCAAACTGTTAATGTTAACAACATTAGCATTGCGTGACTACATTAAGGCACAAAGAAAACTCTGTAACTCTATAAATTAAGTGAACAAGTGTGCTACTGTTACATAACTGAACCACTGAAATGTCTTAACATTACCTGTCCAGCAGGAAAAAACACCCTTTAAAACACAGAGTTCACGCCACCTTTCAAAGGCCCTTTTTATCCTGATTTTCGCATGGGCCCGGTTGCAGTCTCTTTTTTTTTTCCTGTAGCCACTCCGAAGTCTTTTGCATTTTACAATGGGTGACTATCCAGTTGTCACTGGTGATTGCAGTTTGAACCTTTCTGGATCCGCCATCAAATTCAAAAGTTTAATTATATCAATTATGTGAAAAAAAGGCTATAAATCTTCACCTCCAACATCCGCAATATAGCCTACTAGCCAGGACACCTTATTGATGTGTATAGATGTGACGTAATGATAATTTTTAACCCCTAAAAAAAAGTTACGGACTGCAGCTTTAAGTAGGATTAAATGTAAATGAAGTTATACAGTGAAGACTATGCAGTGTTGTTTTACATCTGATGATTACTGTCGATAAAGACTGTTCTGTTTTTCATTTTTATTATTCATTTCACAGGAATGCTGTTTGTTAGGCTGCGTGTCCGCCAAAGCATTTTTAGCCAGCTGAAAACGCTAGGGACTCTGCTGAAAACACCCAGCTGTCTGCGTTTGAAAGAATTTTGGCAGCGGAGAGTTTTTTTTTCTGTATTGTTTTTATATAAAAATTAGTGCTGTGTAAATTATCGCGTTAACACAGGCGATTAATTTTTTTTCAGTTTAACGCAATTAACTCGCGTGGTAGCCAGGCGTCTCATTCAATAGCAACTCAGCTGACGCTGTGTGCTTCAAGATTCTGACGCAAGTGCCAAGATTCCGATTGGCCCAGAGAAAAAGTGCCAAGATTCCGATTGGCCCAGTGAAATGTCAATTATAAGAATTATCCAATGTTTCGCAATTCTAGCCTGCATGGCATGCAGATGAAGGGCAGCCTACACCCCTTACAACACCTTCATGATACTTTCTCATTTTTTTAAATACTTAAAATACATTGTTAATTTTTTTTTTTTTTTTTGGCAGCCAATACTACTTCCAGGGTAATCGGCCCCAAAAATTGGAGCACCCTTATTCTGATGTTTAGTCACCAGATCAAGTCCTATTGTGACCCCTGTTTTTCAATCCCCAAATTTAAGAACTCTTTAAATTATAATGAAGATCATTACTTTCTTTTAAGATATTTATAACTTTTTATGGCCTTAAATTTAATACAACTGAATTTAAGACCCTTTTAAGGACCCACGAAGATCCTGCAACCCAATCTAATATACCTCTTTCTTGATGATGATCTCCTCTCGTTTGTCCATGTTCTCCTGTTCCAGCTTCATCAGCTCACGTTGAATCTTCTGTCTCTTCATTTCAAGAGATAATTCGTAATCGTAGTCACCGTTATCGGAATCTAGTAAAATCAATGACAAATATGTAACTGCTGAGAGGGGAGGGGACAACAAACCATTACCTGTGATGAGAGGAAAGACTGCACTGCACTCAAAACCCATACATCAATCATCCATTAAGTTCACCCAAAAATGACACTTCTGTTATTTACTCATCCTCATGTTGTTCCAAACACATAAGACTTCCATTCATCTTCAAAACACAAATGAAGATATTTTTTAATTTACTTTTATTCACATATAAACATCGATCAACACACATCAAAAATGAAAGTTTAAATGTGCGTGCTTAACATGCAAACAATGAGGTTTTGTTCTTGTGCGTCAAGCAAGTACAGTTTAGCTTACCATTAGAGCTGCACAATTAATCGTAAAAAGATTGTGATCTCAAAATACCACATGATCGTCTTACTAAATAACGATTCAACATCTAATGATGTCTATTGAACCTCTGACAAATATACATTCATGTATAGATAAAGTTTTTCTTTTCAACCACACACAGTATCAATTTCTGTGCTACAATAATTAAATTATAACAGAAGTATTAGGATAAAAGTTTATTACTCATTAATGGTGGTGACAAGTGACTGTTAAAAATGTATTTGTACTCTCAATACTCTATTTGTACTCTGTCACTGAATTAATCATTAAAGAGATTTGTTCAAAAAAACGCTCATCCAGTAATGAAACAAGTCTTTATTTGCGAGTCATTGAGTCATTCATTAAATCCATTAAAGTCCCAGTGAACCGGAAGTAGCAAGTGAGTTTTACTTCAGCGCTCCTCCTCTCCATCTCTCGCTCATAGAAGACTAACGGTTGGAGGGGAGCGGTTATGCATTTTCAAACCTAAGCCGTTAAACTGACATCATCTGAGAAGGAACACCGTTTCCAGACCAGAAGTTACTTTTCAGATTTTGATTAAAGATTACCGTGACAAACAATTTTTTTCTGTGTATTAACTTGCACGGATTAACTGCTCACCTTAAAACCTTTAATATGTGCTAAAGTAAATGGGGTCAATTATGATTTCATGAGGACTTTAAAAAAATAAAATAAAATTTGACTGCAGCAATTACATTTGTCAGAACTTCTAGTAAATTGCATTTTTTTGTTGTCGTTTAGTTCTCTCTTCAGAATAGTGAGAGAATCGTGATCTCTTTTTGAAACAAAAAAATGTGATTCTCAAGAATCGTGCAGCTCTACTTACCATATTTGATGTGCTCCATGTATGTGCATTGGTCAATGTTTATATGTGAATAAAATCTTAATTAAATCTGTTCAGAAAACTTGGATTAAACTGCTTGATTCATAATGAGTGTCAATTAAAAATTATTTTTAAAAGCAGTTATTTTTTAGTTAAAATCTTTCATTAAAAATATCTTTCTTTGCGTTTCAGAGATGAAAAAGTATTCTGGGTTTGAAATGGCACAAGGGTGAGTAATTGATTTTTGGGTGAACTATCCCTTTAAATGTCTTCTAATCAGATACTTTGGAGAATCTTCACCTTCACGACTAGCTTCCCAATCTGCGGTCTCCTCCTCACTAGCTGGAGTGCGTTCCTTTGTGATTTTAATATCCTCTTTCTCCCTGCGTCTGCCTCGGGATGAATCTCGCTGCTAATGAGAAACACAAATTTTTTTCAATGTCAAAGAACTTACCAAAAACAATCAACAATGGCAAATTTTTCCATGCAAATGTAAGCTGTTAGACCAGCCTACTCTGGTTGTGGGCGAAGTGGGTTCGTCTGCGTCTCTTTTCTGAGCGTCACCATCTACATCCTGTCTCTTATTCTTCATCCTCTCCCGGAGATCCCCAGGGGGCCTCTCAGCTGACCTGCAGACCAGCACACATGCAGAATATCAAGCATTCGGGCCAAGTATTTGAGCAGGTACATTTACGAAACAGCATCTCTTCACTGAAATCTCACCTGTTGAATGTTCCAGAGAAGCCTTTACCTCGTGATGGAGTTCCATGTGTGTATCGACACGTGTTACCGTAACTGCAGTTCCCAGTCTTTAACCAGTTTCTACAATGAGTCTGCAAAAGAAGACAAATGTGGGACAGTGGACAAAAAAAACAAAACAAAAAAGTCAAAATGAGTCAAAAGTCAAAACCCAGTGAGCTACAAACTAAACAGCATTACTGATTATCATAGGCACCAGAATACCGTCTAGGTAGGCAGCTCAAGTTTCCAGAGCACCACAGTGGGTGATGAGTATCCCTACCTCTGCTGCATTACTGGCCGTGCTGGGCCCGAGTCTCTCAAACACACTGGGCCTGCGGGAGGGGGTGGTCGTGCTACTGCTGCTGTCCGATATGGTCTTTGAATTCTCCACTGTAACCTTCCGCCTGATCTTGGACATTCTGCAGGGCTGCATTAGAAAAATGGCAAATAAAAGGCACCAGCATTTTGAAGCTGAATGCAGTGCTGTAGTTAAGACCAGCTCAATAGATCAAGACTGAGACCAGATGGTCAAATTTGAGTCCAGACCAAGACCAGAAGAGGGCTGAGGCAAGACAGAGTCCACATGCTCCACAAGTCCATGACCAAGAAAATATGGCCTAGACATTTTTTGAGACCAAGTAAATAAGGCCGTGGTCCATTGTCATGGGGTGCGTCTTAATCAGTTGCCTAGCTCCTGAGCTTGTGAATCAGTATCGTTTTCATGAATTCCGGTACTGGTAAGGACAGTAAAGGACACTGGCTCACACATTGGGATACGGATGACTATCTCCGGCGGCCGGAACGTCCTCAATGACTGTACAACATCATTACTGGTATTTATGAACAACAGCAGAGCAGATATCCTTTTAGACATGTGCCGGTATACGGTAATACGATACATCACAATAATGAACATGCATGATATTGTTATCGTGGGCACTTCAAAATACCGTGAACAATTATTTATTACGAATTATTCAGATTTTTAGAATGCATTTTAAGAATACTTTACCCATCAACCGATAAAAATGAACAACGCATCATGCACACTGATGTAAACAGACTCAGTGTGCGTGAACAGTGCATGGCGGAACAAGTGAAGGAGCTGAAGGAAAATGCACATTCATACTCTCTGACAGCAAATGGCACTGAAGGAACAGCAGAAATGCAGTCGTTTCCCCGGTAATCCTCGTAAACAAAACACTTGCACTACTAAACACACTAGTAGCTACTCGCTACGGTGCTCATCACAAAACCAAATACTTAAAGACTTAAGGCTATTCATTTTCAAACTTATATATACACATATACAAATATGTTCTGATTCTTTGTTGTTCAGTCACACTCTTTACAATAAGGATCTATCATTTAATATTAGTTCATTCATTAACAAACTGACAATAAAAACACTTCTAAAATTAATCTTAGTTAAATGTAAATTTCAGCATTTAATAACATTATTAAAATCAAAAGTTGTAACTGTATTATTTAATGGTCCTGCGCTAACACTAACTTAACAGTTTTCTTTTACCTAAGGTAACTAATGTTATCAAAGAATAACTGCTGTAAAAATTTAGCTATTCACTCTTTGTTAATGTTAATGCATTAACTAGTGAGACCTTATTGTAAAGTGTTACCTATTGTCCTTTATAATTCTTTTGCACTTTAATCTGTTTTAAACATTTGTTCATACATTTTTGTGTATTGCTTTATTGTATTTAAATGTTCAGTTATTTTTGTTATAAGAAAGGTATTAAACCTGTTAAAAGTATGACAACAGTTTTTTTTGCAATTTATTTCAATATCATAATAATACCGTGATAAAAGCTTCAGCAATTAATCGCAACATGAAAATTTTATACCGGCACATGCCTATATCTTTCTGACATTACTAATGTTATTTAAAGTACATTACGATAAATACTTTGCTTGTTACATATACATGCAACATTTCAGCCGTAAATAGATTATAAACGTAAGCTAGATTGTGTTCATTACCCATCTAACGATGTACGTTTATGCTGAAATAATAAAATAATGGTTTCTATTTTTAAAAACATATCGCGTGTCGTTATGTGTAGTGAGTTGGCTCACGTGATTTAAGTTTAGCACTTCAGAACTTCCGTTAAGGGAGCATAGTGAGCATCGATGCACCCTGGGTTTTGCAGTGCATTGTGGGATTTTTAGGGAACGAAGGTTTCAGAGCACTGGAAGGATTCTGCGATTGAGACAGCCCTTAAAATGGCTGACTCCCTAATCAGTGCCCAGACTACTGAACTAGGGAGCGAATTGAGACTCACCCACGGACTTGGGAGCAGGTGGACTGTCTTAACTCAAACTTAACTCTCTTCTGGGTTTAGTCTTGACTCTTGGTCTCAACTAAAACATTGACTGAACAGTCTTACATTAATTCTAAGGTCGCACACATATCTAACTACCTCAGCCTACATTATTGTGCCCTTCAAGTGGAGTCTGAAAGCTGTTAATTACGCTGGAGTCATATTTACAAGTCAGAATTCTAGATGAGACACGAGTTCCTGAGTTGTGTCGTTGGAAGGGGAGTGTCAATTTGAAACATGATAATAGATATATAAACAATGATGTTAGATATGTTAATACATATATAATATAGCTATAATCAAAATAGAGATCAGTGCCTGTAGCCAAAGGTTTTAAATCATTACATTTTTCGTTTCAGATGTAGCTTTTGGGGGGGTTATTGTTCTTAATATAATTTATTTATTTTTTCTTCTTTGCTTCAATGATTTAAATGCAAACTTCCATGACTTAAATGTTTTATTAATTTTTTTCTGCCTGGAAAAAATAAATTACACTTTTAAAATGATTTGCTAGTTCCGGTTTTCTCCTGACCATGTGAGCCCCGTTCATTGTAAACATTAGCACAAGCACATTAGACACAATTGTGCAAATCTTTCTCTATAAGGCGCATTAACATATTAAAGCTGTAGCTACTAATAAGGCATGCGAGGTTTCACTTAAAAAGGTGATTTTTAACCGTTTGCGTGTTTTAAGATGTCATTCCTTCGCAGAGCTCCCATATAATGCCGCGCGGCCTACATTGATAGCACAAGCCTCGATAATGACACCGCTGAAACTGCCGCTGATTGACCCATAAACACATACAAACATGCACTTTACCCGAATATGAATGATGCGTCAAGTCCAGTTTCACAGACTGTTTGGGGATAACCTCCTAATCACATGCAAAATTCTTGCAAAGCGGTCTTCCCCTTAGCCGCCGTCATGATGCTGGCGAGACAGTGCAAACTGCACACACGGCTTCCCGAAGTACTGAGGAGAGGAGGATTATGGGAAACTGGAGGTCTGGTCCTATTATTATTATTATTATTATTATTATTATTATTATTAAGATTTTGTCTAAACTATAATAAATAAAGTATACATGAAAAAATTGTAGTTAGTGATGTAATCTATTTTTAGATTACTTTTGACCTAACTCATTTGTCGCATAGACCTTTTCCAACTTTTATGGACCCCCCGTGTGAGGGACCGATCCCTATTAAGTTAAGTTACTTTATTATATATATTTTCTACTCACTATAAGAATGTACTGTTAATTGTATCATTTATTTGTATATTTAAATCCATTTTTTTAAATATTTGTAATTTATATTAATCGTTAATTTAATAGATTCATATTTTTATTTGAATCACATTTGTATTCATTTATTTTAATCTAATTTATTTATTTATGTACTTACTTGTACTTATTATTATTATTATATTCACAGTTTTTTATCAGTTTACCTCAAGACTTTTCCACATATATTTTTAATCTAATTTATTTATTTACTTTTTACATTTTTATCATTTGTTAATTTACCCTTTAATTATTTATTTATTTATTTTAATCTAATTAATTTATTTACTTAATTTTATACTTACTTTTCTCTACACTTTTAAGCAAATTTATAAATAATAAATTAAGAAAATGTATAAATAATAAATTAAGCAAATTTGTTTATTTACTTATTTTATTATTTATTTTTGTGCATGTTTTACATGTTAATTTAACATTTAATCACTTATTTATTTATTTTAATATCGTATTTATTTATTTACATTTTTTCATGGTTTTTCTTTAGCCTTTTCCCGGACCCCAGTTTGAAAATCCTGAAAGATTTTTGTACGATATGAGATAATATAGTGCATGTATTTATTTATTTATTTATTTATTATTTATTATTTGTTTGTTTGTTTGTTTATTTATTTATTTGCATGTCTACAGCAACCATTAAGTTTTTTTTTTTTTTTAGTTTTAGTTTTTTTTATATGTGCTAATGTTTTTCTTTGAAACTGTTGATAACTGGTATAAATGTATCTTTGGTGGCATACTAAAGTTTCTGTACCATTCATTATTGCTGCTCAGTTGGTAGACTTAACTTCTAGCCGACATAACTTCTTTTTTTTTTCTCAACAAAAAACACTGCTCCATATGGTTAGAAACATACTATGATGTAAATAAATAGCAACCCTACAGTACGTATTGAAGATGAGCTGAGTGACGTTACCAGACTGCGTTCTCCTGTGCTCAGGAGTCTGTACTCCGGAGTCTGTACTCCTTAGTCAAACTTGCCAAGTCTGAACTACCAAGGACGCAAGTGCTGCATGATGTATTCCGATCTTCAAGCAGAAGGAGCTGAATTAAATGTTCGGAATGATATCAATCCATATTCTGACTTGTGATGCACCCTGGAATCACACCATGTTTGTTCATTTGGCCAGAGGAGAACTGGCCCCCTGACTGAGCCTGCTTCTTTCTCCATTTCTGTCACCTGAAGAAGTTTGGGTTCCTTGCCACTGTCTTGCTTAGTTGGCGACACTTAATATTCAGTAATATTATTGATTCGATTGCACTGACACTATATTGGATGAGAACAAAACTTGAACTCAGCTGAGCTGGACAATGACCCACCACTGTTTTTATAGCTGATTGAACTGAAAAATTGCAACATTGACACAATTATTGAACTGAATCAACTGAACTGACATTCACATAATGCTTTTTTTGAGGAAAAAAAATAAAAATTATATATATTGTCACGACCAGCTCGTTCATGACATAAAACAGGAACACCATTTTCACTGGATTTAAAGTTCTTTATTCTAGAGTCAAATAATACAAATACCAAAATAATATTCAAAGTCTAGGATATAATTCAAAGTAAATAATAATAATCAAAATAGGAAAGAAAAGGATGATGAGGCTATTAAACGAAAAGTGTTCAAAGATGACTCTTCCTGAGGTTTGTTCGTTCCCAGTAAACGGAGTAAAGGGAAGTCAGTTTGTCAATCTCACTCTTCCCTCTCCTGTCTAGGGAGAGGACAAGCATCCTGTTTATCGTTGCCGCAATCAGGAGAAGATGAATTAGCAGGGGGGCGATCCTTCGCACTCTCCAAGAGTATATCGCCACCCACAGGCGTGGAGAGGAAGCACAGGGTCGTAACATGGGTCGTAACAAACAAGTGGAAGGTTTTATGAATATATATATATATATATATATATATATATATATATATATATATATATATATATATATATATATATATATATATATATATATATATATATATATATATATATATATATATATCACATGGATTATATATATATATACCTTCCACTTGTTTGTTTTCTTGACCATTATTCTGCAACTAAAAGTATCAACAAGCACATTAGAGGCCAATACCAAGTAAAACATTTTTTTTTATTATTGTGGTATAATAGCTGTAGTAAATTATGATAGGCTACTTGGTATATTAGGACACACTTGCATACACACAAAACAATAACCTCACTCTCAGAAAATACCTCACTTTCATTAATATTATTTTTTTACATACATACGTTTCTCAATTGATGTTAGCACATTTTAAGTATGCATTTTGTTTAGTGAAGAGTAAAAGTTAAGAATCTGAATCTGTATAATGTAGTGTGCTCAGGTTGTTGGAAACCCTTCATTGAGTTTTCTTGATCACGTGTGAGGCTATGATCTTTGCTGCCAGCAGAGCCTCATTACAGGCCTGAGGGATAAAGCTGGGAGGAAGAAGAAACCCATATCGACCACGATCCTGAAGTTCAAAGGTGAAGGAATATTTTATCCCAAGATTATACACCCAGTCATCGGAGCCTCCTGGGGCTAAATCTTGTGAAAGAAAAACAGAGTATTAACATAACAAAGAAACAGAAACAGGCAAAAGTTCAAATATAGTTATCAATAAAATATTTGTATTCTAAGAATAGACAGAAAGCTTACAAATGGTTTTTGCACCCGGACCATATTTATAGATATTCCTGTAGTATCTGCGTATTTTTGTTGAGGCCTCCTTAACAAGCTCAAACTGTCAGAAAGAAAAAATGCTTATAGAAGTAATATATATATATATATATATATATATATATATATATATATATATATATATATATATATATATATATATATATATATATATATATATATATACATACACATATACATATGCATTATTTACTAGCATGGCCCAACACAAACACAAATGCTCATGCATGAACTTCATCACACACCAACTCATTGTGGTTTAGAACCTCATCATAGGAACAAGAGTAAGGAAACAGAAGCATCTGAGAGTAGGAGTGAATGGAGAGGTACAGCTTGACTGTGTCTTTATGGGAGCGCAGGAACTGTGCCACAGCCTGGGTCTCTGGTTCAGACTCGGGGAACTGACCGCAATATGTAGGATCACATGGATTACTGGAGGCACCCTTAGCTTTAGAACAGAGTGAAATAATTAAACCAGGAATAATATCAGTTCAAAAACGAAAATGTCTTTAAAGTAAAATTATAACAGTGTTTTTAATGAAGGTTCAGTATTTGGAACTTACTGCACCAGTTTGCATCAAAATTTCTGTTCAAATCGACTCCAGCACACTCGCTGTCTTTGTTAACAGAGCGGTTTTTCCTCCACATACGATCCTGTTTGGTAAATGAGAAATGGTAAAGTTGGTCAAGATAAGATTAATGTCATGAGGAGTTTTTAGAATAAGTACTGTGCTAAATTTGGATCAAGAAAAAGTCAGTGATAAATTCAGTTTTTCCATTTCAGGAAATGAAAAATACACAACTACATGCTATTGTAATGCATTGATAATAATAATAACAATCATTTGAACATTACTGTTGTCCATGTGTACTTGTATCCATCTGGGTTCATCACTGTCAAGACGTAAATGTCCATGTTATTCAACATCTCTGTGATTTCATTGTTCACATTGTAAAATTCAAGCGCCTGGCAAAATAAAACAAAACAGAAAAACAACATTCCATTAGATTTCCCATACATGCTGTCATTTGCTCCAATTTACTGAACAATTACTGGTTGTGAAAGCTTGTAAAGGTGTATTTCTCGATCTGCTGTATGTCAAGTTCAAATAAAGCAGAACCACACAGTCAAGTAAGGTAATCCATTATTAACCAGAGAAAAACATGTCCACCAAATGGAGTAGCAAGAGGGGAAACTATGAGGTTTTTTTTTCTGGAATTTTAACAGGAATTATTGGCATAAGAAGCATATTGATGGGAAGCATATTGGCATAATGGTGAGTGTGGATTGAGCCAAACACATGCAAATGGAAATGTGAACAGAAACAGGAAACACATATTTCCAAAACTGCTAATCTGCTAATGTCACCTTGAAGTGGCCAGTGCTAATCTGGCATTGATTAGTGCACTAGTCAAGATTGTGATACCTGCCTTGAAGACTGGCAAAAACAAATAAAAAAAAATAAAATACAGTTACGCTCAAACTGATGTAGGACTCTTCAATATGTAATTTAAAGGGATAGTTCACCCAAAAATGACAATTATCCCATGATTTACTCACCCTCAAGTCATCCTAGGTGTATATGACATTCTTCTTTCAGACGAATAAAATCAGAGTTATATTAAAAATGTCCTGGCTCTTCCAAGCTTTATAAATGGCAGTGACTGTTGGGTCATTTTTGAAGTCAATAAAAGTGCATCTATCTCTCATATAACTGCTCCACAAACTCAAGCCCCTCTTATATCGAAATCCTCCGCCATTTCTCTTTAAAAATTCTCATTTTAGACTTGTAATTAATGATAGTCAATACGCATGCGTCAAGGGCTCAAGGGTTACTCTTTTAGCGCAAGTCATCTTGCATATCGCTGACCGACAGAAGCTAGTTATTTTAGACAGTAAAGTTTTAAATATGGATATTTATTTTACACAAGTACATCACATTGCTTCAGAAGACCTTTATTAACCCCCGGAGCCGTGTGGAGCAGTTATATGACGGATAGATGCACTTTTATTGACTTCAAAAATGCCCAACAGCCACTGCCATTATAAAGCTTGGAAGAGCCAGGACATTTTTAATATAACTGATTTTATTCATCTGAAAGAAGAATGTCATATACACCTAGGATGACCTGAGGCAGAATAGCCAGGACATTTTTAATATAACTCTGAAAGAAGAATGTCATATACACCTCGGATGACTTGAGGGTGAATAAACGACTAATTTTCATTTTTGGGTGAACTAACCCTTTAAGGGGGTAAAATCCATAATACAGTTTTATCCAAATCATGTGCAAATGGAAAGCAGAAATTGGTCAAATGGATTAAATGAGGTTGGTGAAGGGTGAACGTGATTTCACTCAGTACAATGTGTTCCTGGATCAACATCTTTGTTGATCCTGGAACAACATTCCAATCAACCAATCAGATATGAAGGATTGCCAATGCCAAATGTCTTATGTTACCACTAAGAAGTGGCCTACATTATTTTAAATATATCTAGTCAGTGACAAGCATTCATCTAAAACAATTCTGCTTTTTATTCTGGCGTCACCATTGTCCTGTGCATTGTGTTACCAGCACCAAGTCCAATCCTATTCATTTTCACCCTCAATGTAATACCAAAATTAGAATTTAAACTTTTTTTTTTTTTTGTTAACCTTTTACCATATGTCTTGGAGTATCGCAATAATATTGTATCGTGAGTTCAGTATTGTGAAATGTATCGAATCGTGACATGAGGGTATCATTACACCCCTACTTGGCAAAATCACGGTGAACCTGAGTGTGAATAAAAACATGACACAGACTGCTTAGGTTAAGCTATAATGCTGAAAGGAGATTGAACACTTCATACTGACATATTTGACAAACCACATGCAAAAGGCAGGAGCGATCCACTCCCGTGCATGAATCCCACAGTCTATCCACATGGCCCTCTTCACCTCATCTCTCCTGCCTGACAGCTGCAGCATGAAGGTAGACAACGAGACTAGTCATAATTTAAATTATGAATGTGTCAATGTGTCTGAAAAAAACATATTCAAAGAACATGCAGATCTCTAGTGCAAAATTGAACCTTAATACAATGAGTGTACCTTTATAACATAGAGTGGACGCTTCTCAGAAGATGACCCAATAAGAATAACTTTCACCATGTCTGAATGATCTTGTTTGGTCTTATTTATCCAGTAATAGATCTGAGAAAAAAGCTTGGTCAAACTGTCATTTTCAGTTAAATGAATAGGGTTGAGGTAAATGTTCTAATATTTGTCAGTTTACATCTTCTAAGGAATGATATCTCTCATAGAACACGCCTCCACTCCGGGGATCTGACGTGTCGTTTCTGGTCTGCATCTCAACCAGTGCTGGTGTGTTTTCCAGAAGAACTCTGCACAAATATCAAAAATCAAATTTGAGTCAGTTGCTTTTTAACATATGCGGACATCATATACATTCGGAACATAATAAATATCCTAAATATCTAATTTAAATAATCATAATATGTAAATACCTCAAAGAACACCATCCACCAAACTGAACAGATTTGCATACCTATAAGTAATGCCATGTTTGCATAGGAGTTCAGTGACAAACTCCACACTTGTTGATTGAATGTAAAGGTGAACCTCAGTATTAGTTGTAATGTAACTGGACGAAGCAGGCTGCCACAATACTGTCTGAACAAGCACAGAATAAGCACAATAAGTTTACATGTTAGCTGAAACTCACAGGAGCAGACTCAGGAGAGTTCAATAAATCGCCAACAATTGTAAAATTATTCTTACTTGACTTCTTGTGTAACTCAAAATCTACAGTATAGATCTACAGTATAGATATTGCATCTCAAATTTGATATTCACAATATCTGACAGAATGCCAGTCAACAGATAAATAATAAATAAATAACCTCTCACCTCATTGTGACTTGTCATGTTCCGCACTGTGTCCACATGTTCCTGTGTGGATACAGTGATGGACAAAACCTGGTCACTGTGTATGAATAGGGAAACAACATCATTTTAATTGTTAGATGTAGGCGTTAGATATATAGATGAAGGAGGGAAAATCGAATCATATGCAAGTTCTTTATATAGAACAAGTTTGTAACATAATTATTCACAATAACCACTTCAGCAAAGGCACCATTTTCTGTTTATTTCAAACTTTTGGCTGTCATAACATAATATAAAGTTATTCGTAGCCTCCTTGTAGTATTTTAGTAATCCATCAGAGCTGCAATGCTTGTATATCCACATTTAATAGATGAATGCACATATTATCATTATCCAAGAAAAAATATTTAAATGTTAAATAAAAAACAAATCTGTCAAAAATGGCATAAATGGTCGATCCATGTTGTTTTTCCAGTAAGTAGCTTCGTTGTTTATAGTGAGCTTTCACATTGTGTATATTGTATAAATAAACAATTATAAAATACTATGAAAAACCTCTCAGCCTACTAAATGTTGACGTACTACAGAGGTTTTGATTCTGGATGTTGCTACAGGCAACAACTCAATGAAAATACAACTGTATAATACAATATTTTAAAAAAAAAGAAAAAAAAAGGGAAATTACTTACTGTTCCGATTTGCAGATACATTTCTCAAGAAACACGTTAAAACATATCAAGTAAGCCAGTTGTATTAGGGGCCTCATTTTTTTTTTTTTTTGTTCCGTCTCCAAATAGTTTGTGCAATAATGTAGACAAGGTAAGAGGCCAGTATTGATCTAGAACTGTTTGTTTACTGGTTAAACTTTGAATTGGCTTGGTGCATTTCAAAAGTTTGTTTGTAAAATGTTTATAAGAACCACATTTTTATTTATTTAAGTATGATACGAAAACAAAAGTTTTTTCATCATTCAATCCTAATAGTACACTTTAACATTTCTTGCTGTTAGCATCATAGGTTAGCATAAACACAGAGAAAAAAAGGTGTCAATATTGTACCTTTAGGGGTACAACAGCTCATCACCAGGGCAGTACCCTTAAAAGGACATATTTGTACCTTTTTACCACAAAAAAGGTTCACAGTAGCACCTCAAGGTTTGTATTTGCAGGGGTTTTCAAACTGGGGTACTCCAGAAGGTTCTAAGGGGTCCCCAGACATTTTCAGAGAATAAAAAGATAAAAGCAAAATGGATAAAGTCTACCGAACATTCTAACTGTTTCATTTCTAAGTGTTTATCTTCTTTCTTGCCATATACATGCTTTCCAGAATTGTATGTTTGCTTTGTATCTTTAGTGAGTTTCGTGAGTCCCCTTTATCCTGCTCACTGGGGTTGTAAGGCAGTATTCTTTACACACACATTACGTAAGCTGCTTACATACATATTATTTATATATATATATATATATATATATATATATATATATATATATATATATATATATATATGATAGACTTCAGATGCAAAAGCCTCTAAGTCCATCTGACGTTTTTCTTTGAAATATACATATAGGTTTCTACCTAAGTACCGGTACTTCTGAATGAGCTGAGGCTGGGATTTAGCGGGTTTGAAGTGAAAGTATTTGATGAACTTGTACTATATGCGGAGAGCATTCACTCAGTATAGTTATCTCATTTTTGACCGAAGTGGCTTTTAGAGGCTTTTGCATCTGAACTCTTCATATATTTTTTTAGTTGAAAATCTTCAGTTTTATATACCCAACATTAAGTAAAGCCAATTTAAGTTGGGAAACAATACGTTGTATTTATAATGTCACAATATATTTATCTAGTTTAAAGGTTTTTTCATACATAAAAGGGTCCTCATAAACAATTAATCATATTTGGGGTCATTGGTATCATAAAGAAAACCCCTGCTCTAAGCCTACTAATATGCACCTTTTAGTCAGTCAAAGTCAGCTTTATTGTCAATTTTAGGAGTAAAAAGGTACAAATATGTCCTTTCAAGGGTACTGCTCCAGCGACAAGCTGTTGTACCCCTAAAGGTACAATTTTCTCTGTGTGTAGGGCAGAACTCGACCATAAATCTTAACACTGGGTGGCAGCTAAGAGCAAATTTGTACAACAGGACTCTGCAAACAGAAACGAAACGGATGACAATTTAGGCTCCAGTGCAGTAGGTGGCGAAAAAGCCGTTTGCCAACCGCGATTAAACACTAGAAAAAGTGAAAAACAACAGCCGACCAAAGCACTTCCGGGGTCTGACGAGTGACGTGTTGTCATTTTGGCAAAGATGTCATCGCACGATCACTTGTCTCTCTGTCTGTGTGATTTAATCAGGTAATAATAATTTTTAAGTATTTGTTAATTTTTATAGATTGTGTAAGCTAGTGTCGAATAAGTGAAATCCAATGAACTCAGACTTGCATTTACTGTACGAATGTATATTTAAATCTACTTTCTCGGTTTATTTTCTGTTTAGAATTAATGAGTGGATAAATGTATAAGTTACGTATTTTTAAACATTTATAACACACGGTGAGGGATGTTAGTCTGTAAATTTCGTATAATTTCAATACTTTAGCCATTCACAAGTATTTCTAAATGATGGTGAAGGATTTTATATGTCATAAAGTCACATACTCATTCACAGGTGGCTTAGAACGCGTATTAATCACTACGAAAAAATGTATAGGCCGTATAACGTTAGCTGGTTAAAATAATATAAGAAAAGCTGTAACATTGTACGTTAGAATTAGTTTTGTGTTCTTGTCTGTACACTAACTTTTAATTGGAAACATATGTCAACTGATATTAATGGAAAAGATGGATTTTTGTATGTGACTTTTTTGTCTTCCACAGGTTACTGTGGTCACTGCTGTTACCATGCTTCTATCTGAGTCTTGTCCTGACAGCCATCCTCTTCCTCTTCATCATGGCGGTGAGAACCTGGCTGCAGATGAAGAGGAAGACCAGGAGAGCTCAGGATGGCCGGCCTGCCGTGGCCTTCTTCCACCCATACTGCAATGCAGGGGGAGGAGGAGAGAGAGTGCTGTGGTGTGCTTTACGTGCTCTTCAAAACAGGTCAGCATATTTCAGCACTGAAGAGTGTGCCATTTATTTGGCTAGACATTTATGGGTCAGTGACAAATAAGGAGTGAAAGCATACAAAAAACACACTAAAACAATAGTTTAAATCATTTTAAACTATATTGAATCTGCTATATTTTTAAGATTGCAGGCTATTTTTAAGTTACATATTTTATTGTATGGTTTATTGATTCTAGTCAGTGAAAATGTCATACTGAATAACATATTTATAATGAATCCATATATGATGATAACTTCTACCAGATCAAAAGCCAAGGATTTTGATCTGGTGGAAGGTATTCAGAAGATTTCTTTTAAAGTCTTAAAATGGTCATGCATGACTACAGAGTTATCAACATGATTTAAAACTTTTAAACTGACCCATTATTTGGTTGTCCATGGAAAACTCTACCACCACTTTCAACAAACATAACATTGACTTTCACTTACAACTTAATATAGTATTTCAAGTGAAATTTACAACATTATTAAGTGCTGTCCTACATGATATGGAAACTTAAACCACAGTGTATTTGGTACCAAAAAATTAGCAAACATTCTGGACAGACCTTCAGGCTCCTCCATAATGTTTAAACTTTATTTATTTTTCTTTTAAATGTTTTCTTTTTACTTTTTACATCATAATGAATCAGGATGAAACCTGCCCTAGAGTGTCCTGTTATCCTGAATGTCATTGAAATCCCAGTGTAGGGATAAAAGTGTTTCATTTATATCATTATTATATGAAATTATTTTGGTTCTGCATTTCTTGGTGTGTGGATTTATTTATTTATTTAGTTTTAATTTAGGTGTGAACAGTTATCATGCATGACATTTTAAATAGTGTCTTAAAATATAATTCCTCATGAAAAATGTAAGAAAAGACTATATTGTTGAATCGTTTCTAGGCATATTTTGATATAAAAGCTATAGTCTTATATTTTGAAATTGCTTAGGACAGCAAAGTGAGCATGGTACGTCACTATATAATATCAAGTTCTGCGTTTGACTGAAGCTGCCTTGCTTAATGAAAGACTACTAATGATTTCAGGATTCATTTCAGGATTCTTTTTAATTCCTCTGTTTTTACACAGGTACCCAGATGTTTCCTTCGTGGTCTACACAGGTGATCAGGGCGTGACGGCAGAAGAGATTTTAGATGGGGCACGGCGGCGTTTCACCATCAGACTCCCCAGAGCCGTTAAGTTTGTCTTCTTGAAACATCGTCTCCTGGTGGAGGCAAATCTCTACCCACACTTCACCCTTCTGGGGCAGAGCGTGGGCTCCATCTTCCTGGGGTGGGAGGCCTTGACTGAGTTTGTTCCAGATCTCTACATTGACTCAATGGGCTATGCCTTCACCTTACCTGTGTTCCGTTATCTGGGTGGATGTAATGTGGGAAGCTATGTGCACTACCCAACCATCAGCACTGACATGCTGTCTGTGGTTCGAGAAAGAAACCCAAGGTTAGTCATTTATGTTACTGAATTTACGTGATTCCACTGTTTAATGATTTAAAACCTGATGTAGGGGTTAAAAGAACTCCATTACACCCTGTTTACATTCTTAATTTGCATTATGAATATGTGCAGTAGTTCTGAACAAACTTACAACAGAGCCTTAAAGGGATAGTTAACCCAAAAATGAAAATTTGATGTTTATTTGCTTACCCACAGGGCATCCAAGATATAGGTGACTTTGTTTCTTCAGTAGAACACAAATTAAGATTTTTAACTCCAACCGTTGCAGTCTGTCAGTCGTATAATGCATGTGAATGGTAACAAAATCTATGATAGTTTAAAAAACATGCAAAAAAAAAAAAAACGCACAGACAAATCCATATTAAACCCTGCGGCTTGTGACGACACACTGATGTCTTAAGACACGAAACGATCGGTTTGTGTGAGAAACCGAACAGTATTTATAATTTTTTACCTCTAATACACCACTATGTCCATCAGCCTTCAGCGCGCGATCACTTCCGGTGATTGTTACATTGTACTTTGACCTCACTCACCAGAAGTGATCGCGCGGTTGAAGACTAGGAAATCTTGCATAACGCCAGAATGTCTGGTTGAGGAACAAACTATCTAACTAATGATAACTATTAAATATAAATGACCAAATAACCAATTGGCATTTTAACCTAAATTCGAAATTATGATAAAATGGAGTCAGATAAAGATACATTTTGAATTAAATCCTTTTGCCCAGCTGAAAACAGCGACCTTCGACCGCGGATCGTTACCCTCATTGGAATGATTTTAGCGGGCCTTACACAGTGAAGGCTGTTGGACATAGTGGCGTATTAGAGGTAAAAAAAAATGATATAAATATTGTTCGTTTTCGTGTCTTAAGACATCAGTTTAATATGGATTTGTATGTGCATTTTTTTACTCTCCTAGTTCTCATACTCTCATGTGTTACCATTCACATGCATTATACGACTGACAGACTGCAACGGTTGGAGTTAAACTTTAATAGCTTCAAAGTGTAATTCTAGACCTGGAAAATCTTAATTTCATGGCCATTTTTATTCTATTTTTTTCTAATTATGCCAAAGCTCTATCATTATCCTTAATCCTTATCCAGTAAATTATAAGCGAGCTGAATAGTCATGTAAATTGTTTGGTTGAAATGAGTAGGAGCCGTGAAAATGTAGCTGTTAGAACTTCTGGAATCCTGAAATTCACAAAAAATAGGTCTATCTGGCTGTAGAATATTGTGTAGAATATTAGTGCACAGTACTTAAACATTACAAAAGGAATTATTCAGAAGGCTATTTTTTTATGTAATATTTGTTATATTTTCCAGTTGTTATGTATGGTGCATGAATTGTTTCATGTGTATAATTAATTACATTTGTAAGCGATTGTTCAAAATTTTGGGGTCAGTAACTTTTTGTAATCATTTTTTTAATGAAAAGGAATGAATACTTATTCAGCAAAGATGCATCAATTTGATCAAAAGTGACAGTGTAGACATTTACAGTGTTACTATTTCAAATAAATGCTGTTCATTTGAACTTGCTGTTCATCAAAAGAAAAAATTAAAATTTGAAAATTTCCACAAAAATAAAAACTGATTTCAACATTGATAATAATTATAATTTTTTCTTGAGCACAGATTTCTGAAGGATCTGTTCTGGCGTAATGATGCTGAAAATTCAGCTTTGGCCTCACAGGAACAAATTATATTTTAAAAGATATTAAAATAAACACAATCATTTTAAACAGTAATGATATTTCACAATAGTACTGTTTTACTGTATTTTTGATCAAATAAATGCAGCCTTTTATGAGTCAGCAGAAGTGACTTCTTTCAAAAAACTAAATATTGAATGATATTGCATATTATTGGCTTATATACGTTTTTAATTACATTTGTGCATTCTAGGTTCAATAATGCAGACTACATCTCCAGTAACCCTGTACTGAGTGCCATCAAAGTGATTTACTACTGTGTCTTTGCACTGCTGTACGGTCTAGCCGGCTCCTGTAGTGAAGTGGTCATGGTAAATTCCACCTGGACGTTAGGTCACATTCTGGCTCTGTGGCGCGCTCCTAACCGTACGAGTGTAGTGTACCCACCATGTGATGTTCAGGCCTTCCTGGACATCCCTTTTGGAGAAGAGAAAGAAGGCAAGAAGTGTCACTGTGTGGTCTCAGTGGGTCAGTTCCGGCCTGAAAAAGACCATCAGCTGCAGATCAGGGCTTTTAGAAAACTTCTGGACAGGAAGGGGGCGGAGCCTGCCGGTCGAGAAACCGTGAAGCTGGTGTTGATTGGTGGATGTCGTAACCAGGAAGATGAAGACAGGGTCCTGATGCTGAGGGGATTGTGTCAGGAGCTGGGCATGGCAGACAGGGTTGAGTTTAAACTCAATATCCCATTTGAGGAACTGAAGAAAGATTTAACAGATGCCACGATTGGGTTGCACACAATGTGGAATGAACATTTCGGTATTGGTAAGATAATGAATATCATGCTCTCATCTCAAAACACTGGACAGATGTACTTTGTGGAACAAGTAATAAAATAATACATTGAATACATTTTTTAAAAATAGATTATTAAAAGTATTTATATTTGTATTTATAACTAAAGTATATATA
This sequence comes from Paracanthobrama guichenoti, assembly GCA_018749465.1. Lineage (NCBI taxonomy): Eukaryota > Metazoa > Chordata > Actinopteri > Cypriniformes > Gobionidae > Paracanthobrama > Paracanthobrama guichenoti. The sequence goes on from CM031943.1 coordinate 24,418,424, forward strand.
TATATATATATATATATATATATATATATATATATATATATATATATATATATATATATATATATATAATGTTAATGTTTAATCTCAACATTCACTAAAACATTTTTAAGGTTGAAAAGTTGTATCAGTCAACATTAGTTACATTTTTATTAACGAACATTAACACGGTTTAAAAAAATGCTGTAAAGTTAAGTGTATTTTTCATTGTTAGTTAGTGAGAGATAATGCATTAACTAATGTTAAAAACGAGAGCTTATTGTAAAGTGTTATTTTTTGTTTCTCTACAGTTATGCATGTACATAACTGTTACACTGAGAACACTTATCTTCTTCCATATCTCTGCAGGTGTAGTGGAGTGTATGGCTGCAGGAACAATCATTCTGGCTCACAAATCTGGTGGTCCGAAGTTGGACATTGTAGTTCCTTATGATGGCGGTCCAACCGGCTTCCTGGCAGATGATGAAGACACCTATGCAGACGCTATGGAGCGAATCCTTTCTATGACTCCTGCAGCTCAGTTAGAGATCCGACGCCGGGCCCGTCTGTCCGTCACTCGCTTCTCAGACCAGGAGTTTGAAGGTTCATTTCTTGCTGCCATGGAGCCTCTAATGTCAACACTGAGACTATGAGAGTGATGGAGGAGGGTCTCTGTCCTGACTATAGTGAATCAGCCCGATACAGTTCAGTCTAGTTCACAAGCTTGTGCTGGCCCTATTATGCTGACTATGAATCATTCTGTGTCTAGAGCAGAAGTGAGCAATTGACATGTCTTGTGAACAGTTGCTCTTTAATTAGGAAACACTAAGGTAAGGGATGCATCATGGGAAATGCTGGTTCTGGTGAGATGTCACCTTCTGCTTTAAATTAAAGGCAAGAGTGACATTGAATGAAAGAGTTACACACTGAGGATGAACAGAAAGCAGTTGATTTTATTTATTTTTATGTTTTATGTACATTTATTTAAGATTATATAGTTTATAATTATAATAGGGTTGTTTTGCTTTATTGTAATAGATTTCAAAGAGTTGAAACTAAAAATGATCAAAAATGTGATATTTTTCTTTGTTGAAACTTTTTTTTTTTTTTCCTTTTTTTTTTTTTTTTTTTTTTTACAATAAATTATATATAAGTGGTGGTCTGGAAAGATAACAATATTTCTGTGTAATTATTACATTAATACCCAGTTATTACATTAGACAGCTGTGATCAATTCTTATCATTGTCACACTGTCCAAACATTTACATAATCTAACCAACAGATAAGAATTCATTTTACAGTATAACTGCTATATTCAGAAAAGGCATCACAGGAGCACAGTTTCTGGGTAAGGGAAACAGTGTGTGTCTGTCTAGACTAGATAGGAAAGCGACAGAGAGGGGCCAAATTAAACAGGTCATAGTACTCAGGGACAAGAGGAGGGAACTGAGAGGGTTGAGAGTATTTAAATAGCCAGTTAACAGAATTCTCATTTAGCTTTCAAAATCTGGATGTTCCTCTAGATAATATTTAGGTTTAGGAAGGTTTCTCATGATAAAGACGACCTCATCCACGTCAGTAGTAATCTGATTTGTCTCATGTTATAAAATTGAAATATATTTGACAATTGGCTGATAAATATTGACACTGACTCATAGAAAGAAATAGTTTTTAACTACATAGGGTTTAGTATCTGTATCAAACAGATTAACACTTATAAACCATATATTTTCTGGTAATCACAACTGGATTAGCACAATAGAAACAAGTGAGAAAATGGAGACGGTTTCCACAAACACCTGAATATCAGTGACTAAAAATGTAAGAATGCTTCAAGCAACAAGGGTTTCATTTTAATTTATAATTTAATATGTATAATACAATTTATTAATTGCAGTATTTTTGACGAAAACAATAGTTTGATATTTTTGCTGTTTTCTAAATTTTGTAACAAGCTGTTGATGACAAATTCCATTGTAACAACCCCATATAGTGTGGCAACATTTTCATTATTGAGACACGGTGTCACAAACTGTCAACGTGTTCAATGAACTTTAAACATAAATATCATTATTCCTGGACAATAACTGTGTAAAAGTTAAAGAAATTTTGTTTAACAGACTGTAAGCTCTGTGCCTATACAGAAATTAACTATAAAAATAACAATGCAACCCTGAGAAATATTAACTAGAGTAAGCTGTAACATATTTCATGATTCGTGAAACTGATCTGCACCATTTCTCTGCATCTCATGATAACAGGAGTTCAAAACTACTAATTGTTAGGATAACAGATTTCATCTTGGCTTATGACAAAATTAGATGTCTATTCACTGTTCACTTTTCCTCGGCCTACTCATTTCAAGAAAATATCTTGATCTCATCAATAAATCTTGAATTTCTCACTCCCCATGTTCTTGTTTGTAATTATTTACTAGCCGCATAGTCCTCTAGACAGCTTGAACTGTACATTCCTCTGTTCAGCTCCCCTTTGACCTACAAAGTAGGAAGGCAACTTCATACTGTGATCACAAGAGGCCTGCAACGGTTACTTTGCAATAATCGATTGCATCTCACTTTTCTAAGAGTAGAGGGCAAATGAGCAGTTTTAGTTATTGTTTAGAAAAAAGTGTGACAGAAATGTGTTCCTTGCAATGTCAAATTCAGCTGTTCATTCTTCATCTCAGAATATAAATCAACCTATGCATAATACTGAAAAACAATAATCAAGAAATTCAAATAAACTAGCCTATTTAAATAAAATATGCAATCAATCATGCAGAAACATCTAACCTTGTTTTACTGTAAATTATAAGGTGATTTTTTTAATATCATTTTAAAGTAGCTAGTTATGTGCATTTTTAAATATAATTGTCATATATGGGTACCATGAAGTAAATAATGATTTATTTACTATAAAACTATACATTTGATTAGTTTACAGTAGCACTGTGTAGTTTAGACTGCTTTCAAGTACATTGCATCCAAATGCAACCAACATCTTTACAGTTAATTGTACACAGTCATTTTTGAAATCAGTTTATCAGTAAAACAAGCATTGAACAAGCGCCTGTATGACAAAGTCCCCCTTTATCCAGATGTGCATGAACAGGAGAGTGATGCCAAATTAAACAACACCTTGTACTAGGAAAGGAGGAGGAGAACTAAAAGCCATACCGGTTAAAAACGGGACTGCTTGGTGGTAAGGGGATCCAGTCTGACTGACAGATGAAAATGAGGTGCTGTGTTTTTCTGTATCTGCTCCTGCAGGTTTTGGGAGGTTTAGGTGAGTGTGACATGCAATAAAGAATAATTATTTTATGATACTCTGGTAAGACTAACATGTTAGTATTTGAAGATATGCAGATTTTATACTTTGCATTGCTGAAATGTAAGTCCTCTGACATGCAACCATAGGCCTTCCTCTGTTTGAGCTCAGCTCTAAAGCAGACGATGCTCTACAGATGGCCCTCAATCAGATAAATACGCGTTATGCCAGGAATCACCTCTACAGAGTGTCCAAGGCGTCTGTGAAGAGGGTGAGTAGTACACGCTTTTACAAAAACTTTAATTTCTGCATCTGACAAAACTGGTGTATGCTGACTATAGGATCTAATCAACATGGGATTTTCAGACTTAACCCTGGGTCATTCTAAACCCCAGGTAAACGGAATTTTGGGTTATCTTGCTTCATGTTTTACATTGCTCACAATTTACCCAGGGTTAACAATTATAATAAGCATACATTTCACACTGCTCCTAAACTCTGGTTACACTTTTCGAATATAAAGGTTAGAATGAAATGTTCTCTTCAATTGAGTTGACCATTTGACATGAATGGATGATTCATGATGATGATGAATATGAGGCACATGATTGGGTGTTTAAGTATCTAGTAATAACATTCTAACACTGCATCATTTCATACTGTACAAGTTTGGCACTACTGTGCTCCGGAGCAGGGTTTCATAATGAAATGAAATAAAAATTTGCTCTGCAGTGAGCAGCTTCTCAGTGAAACTGCTTCTTGATAATGAAAAAAAAAGTAGGGTGTGACTTAATTTTGTCCATCGGGATTTGATTGGACCGTTGGATGGTTGTGGTTTGCTAATGCTGTGATCTCATGTGAGTGACAGGTTGTCCTGCCCTCGCGCCAGTAAACATGCCATCAGAGAAGTCGCTGTAAGAGGAAAGGGAATTGATTTTGATTAAACGTGCACGGATAAAACAAAAAAACAAGATGTGTCAATTTTGATTTCATGTTGACTTTAAAAGCGGGGTTTAGAATGACAATAACCCAGGGTTAACTTAAGCACAGTGTGAAAAGCCTTAAGATTGAGGTATGGGTAGAAAAAGTACAAAATAAATAGTAAATATCAATAGCAGTCAATACTAGCTTTCCTATTCCTATAGTCAGTGATTGTCCTGTGATAACTGCTGATCATTTGCTTTTATTCATATTAAGATTGTTCCTCTGGGAATGGACACATTTGATCTGCATCTGAGGTTTGGCATTAGGGAGACAGAGTGCCAGAAGACCTCTGGGACCGACCCTCAGGGCTGCATGTACCGCAAAGGGTTTTTTGTGGTAAGTTGTCTTAAGGTCTTCATTCACATTAATATCATGTGATGATTGACATGATTACTGTCTGGGTTGGCTTATATAGATAACTAGTGTTTGACACTTCAAGGCAGTCAGTGCTCTTATTTGTATCTTTATATTTAGACTGTCTCTAATGGTATAGTTAGAAAATTCAAAGTGCAATTGTACCAGGGCAGTTCACCATTCAAAACTGAATTGACAGAGGCAATACAATCTCTCAATCAGCTCCCTATAGCTTCCTTGTGCACCAGTATATCACAAATTCAGGCACTGTTAAGGACAGTAAAGGACACTGGCTCACTACACATTGGGACACTGATTACTCTATTTCCTTGTCTGGCTATCACCAGACCAAGCTCAATTTAAGATTGAACATTGCTCTGGGGAGTCTGCTCTGTATTCTCTACTGCAGGAGGCGTGATAAACAAGCTAATTCAAATGACTCTCTACGCAATTGGATAGTCCTTCAACCAATCAGACCACAAGAGGTGTGATAAACAAGCATCATTCAAATGACTCTGGATGCAATTGGATAGTCCTTCAACCAATCAGACCACAAGATGTGTGATCAACGGGCAATGACCCATCGCTTCTCTGTCCGTCATCGCTTCTCAAACCCACCAATAGCGCGCCAGGTGGATAATGTTATTTAAAGTACATTATGATACTTTTGCTTGTTACATATATGTGAAACAAATAAATTAGAAATGTTAGCTATATTATGTCTATTGATGTATGTTTATGCTGAAATATAATTAAATAATAGTTTGTATTTTTTTTAAAAACATCTATAGCATGTTGGCTCACAATTTATGTTTTGCGCTTTAGAACTTCTGTTAAGGGAATTATAGACTTTTCCTTTTGCATTGTGGGACTTTATAGGGAGCAAATGTTACAGTGCACTGGTAGCATTTTGCGACTGAGACAGCCCTTAAAATGGCTGACTCCCTGATCAATGCCCTGACTACTACACTAGGGAACTGATTGAGACGCACCCAATGCCTTTTAAAGGGGTCATGAACTAGCTTTAAATTTAAAGTTGTCTGAGGTCAACTTATGACGTTTGTGTGGTTTTTACATTCAAAAACATCATAATGAATAAGTAATAGGCTATTTTCTTCCCTGGTTTTATAGCTCTTGAAATGCTCAGTTTTTATGGGCATTGAAGACTTGGAAGTAAACGCCCACTTCTATGATTGGATAACAGTTTTGCATATTATAATGAGCTTCAGCTCCCCAGTCAGTACACGTGAGGAATTGTTTTGAAAACTTCCAATGTGGAGAAACGGCAGCTGGGATGATCCACTCACAGGGCTCGCAACATGTCTTTATCAAACAAATACAATAATACACACGTGCGCGCGCCCACAAGCAAAACCAGCCTGTGAAAGCATGGAAGTTATGTTTAGTTAGACATGTACATAATCAGATATCAAATGTAACAATGCACTACTATCATCATATATATATATATATATATATATATATATATATATATATATATATATATATATATATATATATATATATCTTCCGCTTATCTATATGTGATAGTGAGTGCCCATTCTCCCTAGCCACTTCCTCCAGGAAGGCATCCAGAAGGCATCCAAGGCCAGATGCCGAGCCACCTCAACTGGCTCCTCTCGATGTGGAGGAGCAACGGCATCCAGGAGGCTGAGCTCCTGCCCGAGTCAACTGGCTCCTCTGGAGGAGCACCCTATCTCTGAGGGAGCGCCCAGCTAGCTTCTCCCTATCTCTAAGAAAGCTCATTTCATTTCGGCCGCCTGTATCTGGGATCTTGTCCTTTCGGTCATGACCCACAGCTCATGACCATAGGTGAGAGTAGGAACGTAGATTGACCGGTAAATCGAGAGCTTGCCTTACAGCCAGCTCCTTGTTCACCACGACAGACCAGTACATTGACCGCATTACTGCAGAAGCTGCACCGATCTGTCTGTCAATCTCCCATTCCTTCCCTCACTCATGAACAAGACCCCAAGATACCTGAACTCATCCACCTGAGGCAGAAACTCTCCACCAACCTGAAGTGGGCAAGCCACCCTTTGAGAATTTATGTGTATATATATATATATATATATATATATATATATATATATATATATATATATATATATATATATATATATATATATATATACACACTCACCTAAAGGATTATTAGGAACACCATACTGTTTGACCCCCTTTCGCCTTCAGAACTGCCTAAATTCTATGTCGCACTGATTCAACAAGGTGCTGAAAGCATTCTTTAGAAATGTTGGCCCATATTGATAGGATAGCATCTTGCAGTTGATGGAGATTTGTGGGATGCACATCCAGGCATTTAAGCTCCGTTCCACCACATCCCAAAGATGCTCTATTGGGTTGAGATCTGGTGACTGTGGGGGCCATTTTAGTACAGTGAGCTCATTGTCATGTTCAAGAAACCAATTTGAAATGATTCGAGCTTTGTGACATGGTGCATTATCCTGCTGGAAGTAGCCATCAGAGAATGGGTACATGGTGGTCATAAAGGGATGGACATGGTCAGAAACAATGCTCAGGAAGGCCGTGGCATTTAAATGATGCCCAATTGGCACTAAGGGACCTAAAGTGTGCCAAGAAAACATCCCTCACACCATTACACCACCACCACCAGCCTGCACAGTGGTAACAAGGCATGATGGATCCATGTTCTCATTCTGCTTATGCCAAATTCTCGTAACAGACTCTACCATCTGAATGTCTCAACAGAAATCGAGACTCATCAGACCAGGCAACATTTTTCCAGTCTTCAACTGTCCAATTTTGGTGAGCTCGTGCAAATTGTAGCCTCTTTTTCCTATTTGTAGTGGAGATGAGTGGTACCCGGTGGGGTCTTCTGCTGTTGTAGCCCTTCCGCCTCAAGGTTGTGCGTGTTGTGGCTTCACAAATGCTTTGCTGCATACCTCGGTTGTAACGAGTGGTTATTTCAGTCAAAGCTGCTCTTCTATCAGCTTGAATCAGTCGGCCCATTCTCCTCTGACCTCTAGCATCAACAAGGCATTTTTGCCCACAGGACTGCCGCATACTGGATGTTTTTCCCTTTTCACACCATTCTTTGTAAACCCTAGAAATGGTTGTGCGTGAAAATCCCAGTAACTGAGCAGATTGTGAAATACTCAGACCGGCCCGTCTGGCACCAACAACCATGCCACGCTCAAAATTGCTTAAATCACCTTTCTTTCCCATTCTGACATTCAGTTTGGAGTTTAGGAGATTGTCTTGACCAGGACCACACCACTAAATGCACAGAAAGAAACTGCCATGTGATTGGTTGATTAGATAATTGCATTAATGAGAAATTGAACAGCTGTTCCTAATAATCCTTTAGGTGAGTGTATATATGTGTGTATGTATATATATATATATATATATATATATATATATAATATATATATATACTCACATCATTCTTGTTGCATCAGATCCAGAAGCAACTACAGCATTGTTTTTTAATCCCTTCAGCAGTCTTTTGTTTACAAATAAATCCACAGTGAATGTTTCAATGTTTGAAACATGCCATAAGCTTTATTGCTTGGAAGTTCGATCCAGTTTAGCTCCACGTAGGCCTATATTATTCATCTAACATATCATGTCATTGCATGTGGGCGGGGCTACAGAATTAGGCACTGGTCCAAGTATAGGTCTCTGCAGATTAGTAATAGGAGTTACCAGATCAGTGGGAGTGGCCATAAACAGAGGGACGTTTTTCACTGTTACCTGATTTGCCCACATCACAGTGTGGGTAGGGTGAAGGGGATCATTTTCATTGCGTGATTTATAAACATCTAAACATCAGTTTATAAACATCAGTTTGAAAACACCCACACATTTAGAAATGCCCACTTTTGTTCCGCAAAGACCTGACCGAATATCCGCAGATCGATCGTTTGCTGAGCCAGCTGTCAATAAAAGCGTTTCTTTGACTAACAAGGAAGTTTTCAGCTCTGAAACTTACAGTATATTCTTATGTTACGATGACCTTTTATATATCAAAAGCTCAAGGGAAAGTTGATTTCTCAATTCATGACCCCTTTAAATTCCAATTTAGTGTCTGAATTTGAACTGTGGTAAAAACAGGATGCAATATGTAAATAACTGTTGGGAGTTATTGTGATTTTCAATATAAATTAAATTACCCATCAATATCACACACACAAAACTTGTTGTCTAGAAACATTGATGAAATAGCACATATATTTGTATTTAATTTACAAATTGAATAATTAGATTGTATAGACCATAGTGAAAGAACTATGTTGGAAGAACTATAAATTATGTACAATATATTTACATATTTGCCATTCTATTCACTACCTTTCAAAAGTTTGATATCATTCTTTTTTTTTTTTAAGAAATTATTTTTATTCAGCAAGATTGATTTTACAGAAAAAATGATCAAGGTTTCCAGAAAAATATTAAGCAGCACAACCATTTTAAATATTGATAACAATACATGACTCTTGAGCACCATATCAGTAAAGTCTTCCTTTTCTTTGTGTAATTTTGTAAAAATGTGTATATCCACAATGCTCTGTAGTGACTGGACCGACTTTGCATAATGGTTTGTAAAATTAGTAGTATAATGCTTTTCCCCCTCCATGAATCTTATTTGATTCTTGTCCATTCCCATGGTGTTTTAGTCGGAGGCAGGGTGCTATATCAGAGCACGAGTGACTCAGGAGCTTACTCGCATCATCTCTCTCAGATGCACAAAGGCAGACAGCTCGAGCTCAGAGTCCAGTGAGGAGGTGAGTGTGAACATCATGAGTAGATAAGAGCCGAATTTTGAAATCATTCCAGTTTATAATGGAAGGTTGAACCAATGTCACTTAATATGAAGTATGAAATATTTTACCATTTTTCTGAGCCATTCCAGTTTATAATGGAAGGTTGAACCAATGTCACTTGTGAAGTATGAAATAATTTGATGTATTAATCTGAAGTTGCCTTGAACCTTGAAGGGCAGTGTGAAATCATTTGACGATGACTTATTTCTACCAACAGGGGAGATTAGGATTATACTATGATTTAAATCATTTTGGGACTAGAGGTAAACAAATTTATGCAATCTTTCACACTTTCATATTTGGTGTATAAATACTGTAACCACAATGTTGATAATGCTCTTAACATATTTGTAGACCGCACATATACAACTTTACCACCAAGCATTAATGTGGCACCACCAATTCACACGGGCCATCACGACAACAGGGAAACCAACCATGTTCGTGGGGACCATTTCAACAATCACCTGCCATATCACTGACCAGCAGAATGAAATCACATGAAGATTCTTCATACAAATATTAAGGTGCTACAAATATAAAGCTAAATGAAAAAACTACTGTACTATGGATTTTGCCACTGGCTACCCATAACTAGCTGTCATTAAAACAAGATTATTTGCTGTATGAAAAGTATATATTTGAATAGATACCTGCTGACATCAACCTCCCCAAGAAAAGAACAGAAGCATGGCTATCAATATGTATAATTTCATTTTAAATTACACATTTTGCAGAGAGATATGCAGAGCATGATGTTCGTAGACCTTAAATGGATCAAGACCAGATACTGATAATAATTTAATATTAACTTCATTTAGTCACTTCTCAACAACCTGAAAAGTTTCATGACATTGTAAATACATTCAATAAACAAATTCTTCAAAAAGAAATGTGGACATGAGATAATATGCATACTTGTTTGTACATATGCCAAGAGCCATTATAGATTGGTGCTTACTGTAAGATTCTGAAGTTGCATGTCATGTCTGAATGGGGAAAATCAGCCGAAATCCTTTGACAGGTAAAACCAACAGGGAAATGTAATGTTTTAATGGCCTTTTCTTGTAAGGTGATAATATTTTGATAGGTTGTTTGATACGCATGTTCTAGAATCTTTTTAAGGCATGGCTGTATTCATGAGCCAATAATACAGGTTATAATACAGGATATAAGATAAATCTATATGAATAATGATTGTGTGATTCAGTCACATGACTTAAAAGTCCATCTCTTCACAGGTGAACAATTTTTAAAAGTCAGCTTTGAATGTTCACCAGAGGAAGTAAGGACTAACAAGGAACAGCAAGGCAGTCATTTGTTTTACCTAGACAAAGATACTGCAGCAAATGAGAATATCTACAATTTAAACAGGTCTAATAAAAAAAAAAAAAAAAAAAAAAAAAAACAACAGCAAACATTCCACAGTCTTACAGATCTTAGACATTGAGGCAACTCCCTGAACAACTCCTTCATGTTACAATTTTGACAATTACAATTAAAATGCACTTAAAGTGGCTCAAAGAATAATAGTGATCAGAATAGATGCTAGATGCATCCACTGAGCACTGGATCTGCCACATAAATGGTGAAAGTCGTGCCGTACTAATATACCAACCAAACACACAGTCTATATCGACCTATCCATCTAATACTCCTCAAACAACAATAACCATCCAATTATTTAAAAAAAAAAATCAGTTAAAATAACGAAATCTCTTCAGATTATTAAATAAATCAATCATATAAAAAGAAATATCAAATATAAAATCAAAATCCCACCCGACCCTAAAGTTCAAAACATTTGTCTTCCCAAAAATCAATAAGATTAAATTTTATTTTTGATGCAGTTTTGTCTTCCATGCAGTACCAAGGTGTTGAACTAGAATCACTCAGTTGTTTGAAACTGATGCACTGTCACAAAGTCACAGTAAAGCTGAAACTTCTTGAGTCGTTTTGTACAGAATAAGCTGAGCATATAATCAACAACATGATGGCTTCCCCTGTACAACTCCATGAGTCAGACATGAAATTAGCAAGCAAGAGTGTCCAAGAAGTTGAAGCGGTCTCAGTTTGTTAGTTTGGTGCTGTGGTCCCGCTTGGGTGGGGCTGGAGGCGGCCCTCTCCGTAGCGTTGCATAGCCTGAGATATTCCCGGACATGAAACCACTCCCACTGTGCCTCTGTTGGTCATGCAGAAGCTCAGGGGGAGGTGGTGGCAAAGCCATGTCATCCATTGTGGCCACAGGGTCCACTTTGTCTCCCAGGACTCGTGAAGACTTGCGTTTCAGTGTCTTGTTAAGGTCCTCCAAGAAGTTGGGCTGTGTGGTGCCTTTGGGAGAAGATGGGGGAATGGAAGGTGGTGAGAGTGGTGGAGACTCTCTAATAGTGTTGTTACAGCGGAGTGACGCTGGAGGTTGTGTCTTCTTCAGGGAACTCTTGCCCCAAGCAGGCTGGGGCTGAGGATTGACCACGGCTATTTTTGGAGACACACCATTTGGATCACCAGGAAGGGGTGGTGGTGGAGGGAGGTCAGACTCCAGTGGGGGAGGAGGGAAGAATTCATTCTCTGGGGGTGGAGGGGATGGGAAGTCTGCAGTTGATTGGCGGTTCTGATTCAATTTGTTCTGCAAAGCCAAAGGAAGATTTGCCAGATTGAGTTTCCCTGGTTTAGGGGGTGCCCGAGGGCCTGTAGAAAACTCTTTGGAGGGTGAGATGCTGGAGGTTGATGTTGATGGAGAAGCAGAACTAGGGTTAAACTTGCTCACCAAGTTCCTGCGGGACTCCTGGTACTCCACAGAGGCATTGTACTTTGTACTGGAATTGCGTTGAGGAGTCGGTGGAGGTTTCTTGACACCTGCAGATGAGCCAGAGGGGGACTTTCTGATAGGAGAGCCTGACATCGGAGGAGGAGGAGGAGGGGGAGGGGGAGGAGGAGGGGTAGGACCTGGAGGAGGTGGTGGTGGAGGAGGTGGTGGAGAAGGGAAAGCAAGTGTACTCTCTGGTGGAGGTGGTGGAAACTCAGGTGACCGCTGTTGCTGCTGGCCTTGACCTACAGGCTGCCATTTCGGTTTAGCCTTCACTGCAGGTGGGGACTGAGGAGCTTTGTGACTCTCTGCTTGATTGCCCACTGCAGGAGATGCAACTGGAAACTGGCTAGCAAGCTGCTTAACCAGAGATGGGACTGATGAGGTTTGGCTGGCAATGGGCAGTGTCTTGGAGATGCTATGCTGCTTGGGTAGTGTTGGTGGGGGTTGGTTCTTCAATGGTGCTGGAGTTGGAGGGGGAGGAGGAGGAGGAGGGGGAGGTGGTGGAGGTGGTGCTGGAGCTTGAGGTGATGGAGCTACTGGAAGAATGCCACATGAAGTTTTGGGTGCTGTTTGGGGTAGAAATCCACCAATGAATGTTTTGGGTAAAACTGCTGGTTGATTTGGCAGCTGGAGGTATTGGGCCTGGTGGAGGTGGTGGTGGTGGTGGTGGTGGTGGTGGTGGTGGAGGAGGAGGAGGTGGAGGAGAAGGGGTCTGACTGACTGGGGGCAATACGTCCTGGGATACATTGGGAAATTTGTGGGCAAGAACCTGCTTGAGTCCATTGATTTTGAAATGTGCCTGGACTGTTGAGGGTGGTGGAGGAGGGGGAAGGCCATTAGCCTGGATAGGGGGTGGGGGAGGTGGTAAAAGGTGTGACTGGATTGGCACTATGGGTGGAGGAGGTGGTAATGGCTGTGACTGGATTGGCACTATGGGTGGAGGAGGTGGTAATGGCTGTGACTGCATGGACATTATGAGAGGAGGAGGTGGTAGAGGCTGTGACTGCATGGGCATTTTGAGAGGAGGTGGTAGAGGTTGTGACTGCATGGGCATTTTGGGAGGAGGAGGTGGTAGAGGCTGTGACTGCATGGGCATTTTGGGAGGAGGAGGTGGTAGAGGCTGTGACGTCATGGGCATTATGAGAGGAGGAGGTGGTAGAGGCTGTGACGGTGGGTGGGAGGAGGAGGCTAGAGGCTGTGACTGCATGGGCATTATGGGAGGAGGAGGTGGGAGGAGGCATTTTGGGAGGAGGGTAGAGGCTGTGACTGCATGGGCATTTTGGGAGGAGGAGGTGGTAGAGGCTGTGACTGCATGGGCATTTTGGGAGGAGGAGGTGGTAGAGGCTGTGACTGCATGGGCATTATGGGAGGAGGAGGTGGTGGTGGTGGAGGTGAGGGGGGAGGAGGGGAAGACTGTAAAACTGCTGCTGGGGCTGGAGGACCGAGCTTCAAAACAGCCATGGCTGATCCTGGTGGAGGCATTGAGGCAGGTGGAGGTGGAGGAGGTGGTGGTGGGATGTTAGCCCCTGGTGGAATATTGTTTGATTGTGGTTTGGATGCCGGTGCGACTGGTGGCACTTGCTGTTGGATTTGAGGCTGAGGTTTGTGGTGACTTATAGCCTGAGAGGCATTCTGCAGGCGAGTGATAGTGCTGTATTTGGCAAACATGGTAGGAGTGGCATGGTGGGGGATACTGGAAATAGGAGGAGGTGGGGGAGGTGGTGGTGGAGGAGGAGGAGGAGGCGGCGCTGGCGGGGCTGGAGTTGCTTGGGGTGGTGCCTGTGGCACTGCCTGCGTAGGAGTTTGGTGGACACTTCCACGTGGCTGTGGAATTGAATGTGGATGTGGCTGTTGCTGTAGGTGTAGATGCTGCTGTTGAGGCACATGATGAGAAGAATGGGTGCTATGGCTTGAATGGGTAGAACGGATTGATTCTGGTCTTGCCTGAACCAAATAACAAATAAACAAGAATCAATAATGTTATTTTTTTAATTTAATTCCTTTATTCCCCCCTTATATTTGTTTATCTCCCTAATCAAATACACTTAATTCAGTTTATCAGCTCATTGGTGTCACAAAAATGAGACATTCGAAATGTACAGTTTGGGGGACACCTACAATGGGGTTTAAAACCACTGGCACAAGAATAAGTCACCCAAAAATGAAACTTTCACTTTTTCACATTTCAGCATTAACTTTCATGTTGTTACAAACCTGCATAACTTTTTGTTCTGTGGAACACAAATGGGGAAATTTAGATTTTTCATGCAGTTAAAAATAATGGGGACTAAAGATTTGAAGATTCAATAAATGACCATAAGAGTGGTCCATACAACTTTCACAATATTCCAATTCTTCTTAAGCCATACAATAGCACTGTGTGAAAAAATTGACCAGAATGCAATTGACTGAAAACCTTAGTTTCTCATACAAAGCTATAAGTGTTCAATATCATTGAATACATATTTGCATTAATTACATAATTTATTGTAACAGCATGGAGAAAAGTGACCAGCACAGTCTTCAGAATCCTTTTGTGTTCCACAATTGAAAGCAAGTCACACAGGTTTAAAAGTGACAGAAAAAGAGTAAAGCTGCATCTCCCCAGAACAGAAAGAGAAAGATGACAACTCACCTTTGTGCTCTCCTCTATTTGAGTCCCTCTCTTCCAGGCCTCAGAGAAGATTGAACTAACCACACTCTGGGAGCGGGCATGGGAGGACGAAGTGCCATCGGACATACCACTGTCTGTCTGGCTAGAGTGGTTTGACTGTGACTCTTTAAGCACAAACAGATTAAACATTAACAATAACCCATACAGTCAGTAAAATCACTATTATGCCACTAAAAGGGAAATACTCCAGAACTGCCATTGCTTATGATATTTCTAGTCATTTCAGTAGAAAAACATGAGAAAAAAAGGTTTATAAAGGATCAGTCAGTGATTAGGTCTAAATTACTCACCAGGTATACTGACTGAGCTTGTTCCTGACTTGATGCTGGTGCTGGAGAGAGAAGACCAGTCATAGGCAGCTTCAGTGCGCTTCATGGCTTCCTGGTAGTTCACATACAACTGCTTCCCATACTGTGCATAAAACACAACATGCAGAAATTAAGCGTAAGAAATTTCCAATGTGAGCAGCTATGGCAACAAGTTATTTTTCAAATACAGAAGAATGTTAGTTGTATAAATAATCTGGCATATTAATGTCTACATAAAGAGCACATTGTGAGGCCAGAGGACAAGAGGACAAGACAAGCTATCGGATTACCTTAGCAATACGAATCCCATTGACCCATTGGTGTAGAGTTCTGACATCATCACAGCACAGGTATTTGATATATTGTGACTTCTTCTGGATCTGAGGGTGCTGTGGGCACAATCAACAATGTTACCAAGACAATGACGAGAACAATGGTTTAAGAAATTTCCTTTGGTTTGCTAATACTTATTAACCACTAGAGGGCAGCAACAAGGGTTTAAACAATATGCGTAATACAAAGCCATCTGTTACACAATCACACGTGAACTGTCCATACAGTTAGCCACTTGACGGCAAACCATCTTTTACATCTTTAAATGTATGCAAAATGTAAATTAAGCCCACATGTAGCGAAAATGTGAATTTTGAAACTAGATAAGGCAGTCTGGGGTATGATGGTGTTCAGTGTACGTTGTAAAACAAAACGTCAAAGTATCGTCAAGTCTTGTTTACCACAGGCTTTCTTTTACTCAAAAACTCCACTATAAAACCCCATAGGAAAATCTCAAAGGAACCAGGGGAGAATTAGACTTCCGGGTTCTGACGTCATACCTTTACCACTCTATTACCAAATGTTTGAGCACACAGAGTTGCTTTATTAGCTGCTGAGGTTTGTTGAGATGTTGTTGAAATGCACTACCAATGTTTAATGTTTTTGAAATAATACAGTAAAAACAGTAATACAGTGAAATAATACTACAATGTAAACTAAATGTTTTCTATTTTTAATAGATTTTAAAATAAGATAAGATAGTGTCATCATGTGACACTGATGACTGGTGTGATGGCTGCTGAAAATTCAGCTCAGTCATCAGTGTCACATGATCCTTCATAAATCATTCAGATATGCTGATTTGGAACATTTCTAATTATTATCACACTAGAAAAAGTTTATGCTGCAGGAATGTATGCAGGGTATTGAAATCACTTTTGAACACGCGCTTGTTTTTCAATTTCACTTTCGAATACGCGTGTAGCCTGTATATAGGGAGCGACAGTATGAACCGCATATTTTACAAGATGAGATATTTGTCAATGACGTTCAGGATCTGTTGAACTCCAAATCCTCTGTCTGTGTTTTGGTCATCTTTCTTTACTATCGTCATGTGATACTGAGATCAAGTGAACTGACTCCTGTTGCATTGTGCTGCGACTCTGATACCAAATTGATGTGGTGTGGTCAGAGTGAGGTGACAATGACATGCAAAGTTGGTGTCAATATGCCAAAGCATTGCAGATATACAGCCTCAGAGTCATTTTGGCATCTAGCCTGTATAGTTTTTAGCCCTTGCGGTTTAAAAGTTATTAGCATAAACATGAGCGCAAATTTGGACAGTTGGTGGTGCTAGAGCGGTTGAGTTAGAGACAAAAAAATTGCTATGGTGACAGTTCAGACTGTCCTCTGTCTGTGTGCCAAAATGTATAACTTTTCTGCAAGCTGTTCTATGGGCTGCCATAGACTCAAGAGCGGAAGAAGAAGAAATTAAAGAACAATAAGAACTCCAATGGATACAATATGTGCTTCGGTGCTTGGCCACTAAAAAAAAAAAAAAAAAAATAAAAAATCTTACACTCCTTTTTGTGTGAGGTCAGTATGATCCAGTTTTAGAAAAGGTAACAAATAAGAGCACATCCATTTAAAGAAGCTTAAGGAAAAAAGCTATAACAAAAAAGCTATAACATCACAGACACAGAGACACACACACACCTTGAGGGCCAGGCAGTAGTCAGTGGGGGCCTTGTACTTGCTTCGGTAGTCCTGACCATAATAAACATTAACATGGTCCAACTGCAGGAAGCACACCAAATCCCTGGAAGCCTACAGTGTTCAAAATAAACATTAATATTGTTTTATATTTATTACTCGCCTGTTGTTAATTTGGACTGGGTTTTTTTTCAGTATAGCTTACAGTGAAGGAAATTTAGATGATAAAAGCAAACATTTAGACAAATAATACTATATACTGCAGATACAACAAAGCAGAATCAAATATCCAGGAGCAAACCTTAAACCT